>CM056377.1:14266048-14403548 GCA_029718625.1 Synaphobranchus kaupii | reverse complement strand
AGCTGGTCCGCTGGCCCCGGGAGGCGGCGGCCCCGCCCACCTCGCAGTGCAGCGACCCGTGCGCCCGCAACGAGATGAAGAAGATGCAGGCGGGCGAGTACTGCTGCTGGATCTGCACGCCGTGCGAGGCCCACGAGTACCTGGCCGACGAGTTCACCTGTGCGCCCTGCAGCCCGGGCCAGTGGCCCAGCGAGGACCTGGCGGGCTGCTTCGACCTGCCGGAGGACTACATCATGTGGGAGGACGCCTGGGCCGTCGGGCCCGTGGCCATCGCCTGCGCCGGGTTTACGAGCACCGCGCTGGTCGCCGTGGTGTTCGCCCGCCACAACGACACCCCGCTGGTCAAGGCCTCGGGCCGCGAGCTCTGCTACATCCTCCTGCTGGGCGTGTTCATGTGCTACGGGATGACCTTCTTCTTCATCGCCAAGCCCTCGCCCGCCACCTGCGCCATGCGCCGCCTGGGCCTGGGCACCTCCTTCGCCGTCTGCTACTCCGCCCTGCTCACCAAGACCAACCGCATCGCCCGGATCTTCGGCGGCGCCAAGGAGGGCGCCCAGCGGCCGCGATTCATCAGCCCCAGCTCGCAGGTGTTCATCTGCCTCACCCTCATCTCCGTGCAGCTGGCCCTGGTGTCCGTCTGGCTGCTCCTGGAGGTGCCCGGCACGCGGCGCTTCACCCTCCCCGAGCGCCGGCAGACCGTCATCCTCAAGTGCAGCGTGCGCGACTCCAGCATGCTCCTCTCGCTCTCCTACGACGTGGTGCTGGTCGTGCTCTGCACCGTCTACGCCTTCAAGACGCGCAAGTGCCCGGAGAACTTCAACGAGGCCAAGTTCATCGGCTTCACCATGTACACCACCTGCATCATCTGGCTGGCCTTCCTGCCCATCTTCTACGTCACCTCCAGCGACTACCGGGTAATCTCATGCGGGCTCACAAACACAGAGTCGCTTTTTCTAACCATTGTGAAATAACCGTGACATTAACTCCGTATAAAAAAATTGGGTAACGATTTACGTTAGCTGCGTCTTCATAAAGCATTCATTATGCATTCATGAGCACTGCAAAAGCACTACATTACAATTACATAGAGCGTTATGACTGCTTTATGTGTGCAGTATTCCTAGATCTGTGAACCTCAGGTCAGATCTATCCCATGAGATGATAAGTAAAACATTATAAAGCATTCATAATGATTTATGTAATTGTAGTGTAATGCTTTTGCAATGCTCATGAATGCATAATGAATACTTTATGAAGTTGCAGTTAATGTAATCGTTACCAAAAATTGCATATGGTATTTGCTTTATGGCAATATGAATATGCCTTTGTTTTCGCAAAGCCGCAAAGTGTCTTAGTTTGTTTTCCCATTGTGATGACACTGTAGGGTCTAGATATGCGCTGTTCCTTACTGAGTAAACAAGCAGCCTCCAAAAACGAGAAAATCTTTAAAATTGCACAATTTCTGGTATCCAACAAGATTGCATTAGCATTTAATATTTCAGCCCATGTATATGGTAATCCTGGATTCCTTCTCCCCAGCGCAGTTGCTTAACAGTCTTCTGTGGACGGCGTGCGGATATTGCTGACGTGAAACTTGAATTTGAAAACAGCTTGAATAAATGTGTAGTTTTGAAGGCCACAGTCAATGAAGTAAAGACCATTTAAATTTTCAGCAGTAGATCAACTTCAGGGAATACTTAGAAGAGTGCTGATGTAAGTAGAAGCCCACCATTGAAATCCTTTGAAAGTCAAATGTATTCACATATGGTAAAAAGACACAAAGGCTGTTTCATTATGCGCTCGGCGGTGGAGTATATTTAATGTCAGATCGACCTTGCAATACGAGAAAGCTGATTATTCAGGAACAAGGAACGGCACAACAGCACTCTGCCCAGGGGCCAAAGAGCGAGTGCTACAGTAATTCATACTGATCATCGCTTAATGCATTATAATTGTGGCTTGTGACCTTCACAGGTGAATACTGGCTTAACAAATGTGGGTTTCAGTTGGAAAGGTATAGTAGGAGGCTTAGACTGTTAGACATATAAACATATAATCGCCAGTCTAGTATGTACAGTATTTTTTATGTGATACTGGTTACTCGCCAATTTTTATGGTTTATAGTTCCCGGCCACCTATAAAGAAACGAATGGCTCCACCATTTTGATTCTAGTATTCAGATACATTACTCACGGGGGGTGTTTTGTAACATGTGTAAGAGCAGGAGTGCGTCTCACCCCTATAGGTGCAGACCACCACCATGTGCATTTCGGTCAGCCTGAGCGGCTTCGTGGTTCTGGGGTGCATGTTCGCCCCCAAGGTCCACATCATCATGTTCCAGCCGCAGAAGAACGTCACCAGTCACCGGCACAATCCCGGCCGCTTCAGCGTCAGCGGACCGGCCACCGCGTACTCCCACGGTGAGCCAACCATCCCCCCCCGACCCCAGGACGAACTGTCCGACACATACATGCATTTTTTAAACACGTATTTGCATTAACGTATTATGTATTTCATATGTAATACGGGTTTCTGGACTCGGGACCGGATTCTTGTTTGTAGATAGAGTTTTGGTAGGCATTCTTCCATTGAAAATGGCAAAGAGCTCAGAGCTCGCAGATATGTGGGCAAACCAGGCCAGATGTTGACATCCTCCGAGCTGTGTTCTCAGAAACCGCCCCTATTTTGTTTTCCAGCTTCCGCGGGCGCTCATTACGTCCCGACCATCTGCAATGGGAGGGAGATCGTCGACTCCACTACGTCCTCCCTGTGACCTCCGGTTGACCCATAACCCCAGCTCTTAGACTGTTAGCAAATTTGCACATATTGTGCACCTCCTGTGAACTAGTACCATTTATGTAGAAAGTGTGTATTAAATTATTTTTAAAGGCTGTACATAGTAACTGACATTGTTGTAGAGAGAGAGGGAAAAAAAAACATTTCTAGGGGTGTTTTTCAGGACTTTTTTTTGATAGTTTTATTATGCGTTGTAAATAACCATGAACTCCATTGTAAAAACTGTTCATTTTTTTTGACTGGATGTAGCAGGCAACCACCTCATCTGCTGCCATTGGAAATACTGGACAAAAGATTTTGGTCTTTTTTTGTAGGCTTCATGTTACAATTAAGTATATGCATTTCTATGTTGTAAATAATAATGTACATTACTTTTAACTGAGGGTTAAACAGCACAAGTTGATAATATTAAACAAATTTACAAGAAATAAGAGAAACCTGATTGAAAAGCCCCACTATTAATCAGTCAAGATCATGGCTAATTACATAGAACCACAGAACAATAGCAGGCATTTACATGGTAACCAAGGTTACCATAACCTCCTGGGTCATGCCATAGGCATTTAAAAAATTTAAACAAAGGTTGGCCTGCCCAACTTAAATGTCACCTTTAGTAAAACTGAATATTTAAAAATGGCTTTTTGTGCCTTAACTTGTGTCTTGTAGTTTTATACTGAAGCTGTGTTACATTGTCAGTTTGTGCGCATGTAGAATGAAGTGGCAGTACTTTGTACAGGCTGTTTACATTTGCAGAAGCATAAGCATTTTGCGCTCAATTTCTAAGGTATCGCTTGTTTTATAGAGATGCAGGTATGTTGAGTTGAATCATGCCAACTGCTGTTAAAACTGTTAGGAGGAATGTCTTTGTTATTCATGTCAGGTATTTATAAATGAAAATTTGTAGAAACGAGTCTTTAGAAGTGTCAACTCTCATATAAGACAGTTGAGAGTTGGAAACGAAAACTTGAGGTAAGAAAAAAAGACGCAAAAGGAGTGTTCCCAAAGCCATTCACATTTATTAAATTATCATGACAACAAATAACAATTATAAATAGTTTTGACATTACTTTGTACAACTCAGCTTTAATGTACTTCACAATACAAAAAAAATATACAAAAAAGTTAACATTGGTACTTGCGTATCAGGAAATATCAGCCTTGAACTGTCTGTGAATGGTCTTCCAGTGCATCAGTGTTGCCAAACAGGGGCAGAGATGGGGCCTCTTTCAACTCAATTGGAACGCCATCACAAAACATTTTCCTCCATATTTTTCACGGCAAAGAATGAGCTAATGGCAACTAGATAAAAAAAACTGAAACACTCAGATGCCCATACTGAAACACGGTCTTTCACTGCTTAGTATTACTGGAGGTAAACTCAGACCTATCATACCTGTCCTGGTTTTCTTTCTGAACATTTCCTAATGTTTTCATTAGTCTGTAAATGCCAAGAGTCCATAACAGGAAAGAGAAGTGTCTGCATTCCACCACAAACGAAAACAGAAATAAATGAGTCTTGTTTGATGCCCCAGCAGGCGGCTGTAAAGTATTCTCAGGCCCCAAAGTCATGTCACGGATTTTACTTATGCTGAAACGTCTAAGAGATTATATTCCTTTTGTTGTGTGGCTTATCCGTTCACTGCACTTGACCTGCTCACAGGAGATACAAGCTGCATTTTGGGTTGCGATGGACAACTACAGGGCAGAATAACCCCCCCCCCCCCCCCCCCCCCCCCTCCAAATTAATAAAATATCTTGGGAATGTAGTCCTGAATTGGGGCTAGCAGTCAAGGCAGCCTGGCCACAGCCCAAGTGCTTCCCAGACAAAGCCAAAGAGGTTTCAAGCCGCGACTCTCGAGCATGAAACTCGGAGATGCATAAGATGGCGCAAAGCAGACACGCGTTCGAAATGACTGCAGAATCCAGCCAGCTTACATGCAATAAAGCATTTGCTGTGAATGCGTGAGAATTACCAGTAGATGTGCTTTGGTAACATTGCTTGTTCATGTTGGGTTTGCTACACCTTGAGTCTGGCACGTGAGAAGACCAGGTTCCAGATTTGTGCATCTAAAATGACCCCCCCCCCCCCCCAGAAAAACTGAAAAGAGAAGACCGTGTGCCATTTGAGTCTGGCTAAACGTAACAGAACAGTGCTGTGCTCATGACATGTGCAATAACAAGAAAGTGATGACATCATAATAAATGTTAACCAATCGCTGTTTGTTATGAATGTTTTCTTGTCTCACCTATTTACAGTGTTGGAACAAAAGTATTGGGTTATAAATTCGCAAAAGGTTTATATTTGTTTATACTACAAATTGAAAGGTTGGGGTCAATTCCATTTCTATTTGGTCAATCCTGGAAAATGAATTAAATGTTCTAGGATTTTTCAGTAAGTAAATTACATTTTTTTATTTGGCTGAACTGAGGTGAAATTGACCCCAGCTCTTATTTAAACACAGCCAAAATTAATACGTGCATCGCATAATGGTTCTGAAGCGAGGAGGAAGATAAACGAAGGAAAGAAGGATGGATGAGAGAGAAAGAAGACGGACAGAAAAGAAATGGAGGACAGGAAGTGCATTTCAGGGGGAGCTGCCAACCTTTTCTCCGAGGTTATCTGCTTGATTTAAGGGATGCCCTTGATCTCCCTTGTGGGGTCCCATTCCCAAACAGAATTAAACTCACAACTCTTGTGTCTGCCATCCTGGTTAGCCCGCATAGCCACTGCAGAGTGTCCGCTTGTAGTTCACCTCCTTTATGCTTCTGGGACCCATCTGTTAAAAGTACCCAGTGACTTGAGAGGAAAAAAAAACGCTGCTGATCTTTATGAGAATAAAAGTTTGTCATAGACTTCTGTTTTTCCCACTTTTTCATGAAACCTGCCAAATCATGCTTCTCGTAAGTATTTAGCCCTTGGAACGTGAACTTTATTTGAGGATAAAGATAACAGCTGACGAGCCATGACTTTTTTGACTTTGTTTTTAATCAACGCTGCCAAATGTGGATTGATTTATATAGATGAGAGTGACCTGATTTTACTTTCTTTTCCTTTGCTGACAACACACTTTCCTTCTTTTTACTAAAAAAACAAGACAGGGATGTGGGGGTGGTTCTTTCAAAGAATCACCCCTCAGTTGAAAACGGTGAAAAGTCTGTATAGTGATGAAGCAAATCATTCCGAAATGCATCCCTTTTATTGGCTATTTACGTTTTGGAAGGACAGGTGGCGCTGAGTGCTTTTGCGGGTTCTAAATTAGAGGGTTTCTTTTTTTCTGGATGTTATTTTGGGTAAATTCTCCATGTTGCGATGCCTCAGCCCACATCCAGAGAGAGTGTAATGGGCCCCAGGCCCAGTTTTAATGGAGACTATCACACAGCACCACTGGCCTCTCCGTCTGGCCCCCAAAACGCAGGTGCTTTGGCTGAAAAAGGGAAAAGGGGATGTTGACAGAGGAGGAGCGCATTAGGCAGCCAAGCCGAGCATTAGCAAATCAATCAAAAATTAAGCAACAAATGCAAACGTCACTGGCACTGCCCCCCCCCCCCCCCCATGGACATTCCCAAATCGTTTTATTTCTTCTGGTTAGTTATCAAAAAATTTGTGGAGTTTCTCAGGCAAGTTTTACTCTCCCTAAAATGCATGACTGTATTGAGAGGATATCCTTTGAAGGGACAGGATTGCAATCTCAGGACCTTGGTAAAATAAATTTCTCGTACAACAAACAAATTGAACAAGGCATACTTGCAGTATAGGCCTCAGGGATGCAGTGGGAACTCAACTGAAAGTACACAAGGACCAAGGGTCCATTCATGAAAAGACAGCTCGATGACGGCATCAACATTGAGTGTGTCAGAGATGAGCACAGTTCTGTACCAAGGATTTAACATTTAAACAAAACTCACCCCAGGTGCAGTGATACTCACACAAATGATTGTACACATAAAAGATTAACAAAAAATCTGAATGACTAAATATTGCCACCATCACAGCATCTCAAATCGTTATTTTACACACAATTTCCTGATTGGACTCGACGGTGTCCACAGGCTTCGTGTCAGGCATGGCTTTTTGTGTGAAATCACCATGGAAATATCACGCATTTAACTTCCTCCATCTTCCCACAGTTACAAAGCATCACTTTCAGTCAAATGAGAAAAAAGAAACTGGGTTGGGCTGCGCTCAGGGGCGCAGTTTAAATCCCAATCATTCTGAGCCATGTTTCTCACCCCTTCTATCATTGGACAAGAGAAACAGAAATGTTTCGTCGCCACCTTTGATTGGATCCCAGAGATTTAAAATGGGGAGGGACCCACTGGCGAGCGGCCATCTTGCCATTACACGGAACGAAAACACAAAAAGACCCGGAAAATAACCGCCAACTGAAAGTGGCAACGGAATGCACATTGGCCATTTTCTTCCAAATATTTCAGCTGAATCTACTTAAGCAGGATTCCTCCCTCCCTCCTTCCAACCCCGCCCCGTCCCCCACAGTCTCACCACTGAATCTTCCCCCTTCTGGAATGTTCCCCGCAGTGATGTGTAAGGCCAGCCGGTGTGGTCGTCTCCTTAAGCTCAGTTCCTGTTTGTCGGGCCGTTTCCCAATGTTGTCGACAGCGTGGTTATTATTTTTTTTATTATTTTTATTTTTTTTGCAGTCTCTCTCAGTGCTCTTCACCCTCCCGAAAACAGCTCCCGCCAACTCCGCCTCTATCCCCACACCCATCGTTCTGGCTTAGAGGACTTCAGTTGGACGGACTCGCAGCTCTCCCCGTTTCCCTGGAAACAAAAGTGAACGTAACCCCCTCCACGTTGACCGCCAAGTCACTACATCACACTGCTCATTTCCTCGGCCTTGTCCTGAGGAACTTACATTTTTACACACTACGCCTTTTAAAATGCAGCAGTACAATTCAGTACTCGGGATCTATGTCATATGTTGGTTTTCTTAAATCCAACTCAATCAATTAATTCAATTAAATTAAATTAAATTTTATTTGTATAGCGCTTTTTACAGAGAACTGTCACAAAGACGCTGCACAGGGAAACAGAAGTAAAATTGAGCAAAAAACCAGGCCTTAGCCCCAACCAGCAAAACGAGGTAAAAAACTCCCCGGTAGGAGAGAAAAAACACTCAACAGTGGCGAGAAAAAACTCCCCAGTGGGAATAAATCTCAGAAGGAACCTGGCTAGAGAGGGGGAGCCCATCCTTCGCTGACTGGCCCGGTTTAAACTAAAGGTGGACTGAATGGTAATGGACTGTAATGAGGGATCTAATAAAACTAGCTGGTAAGTATGAATTCCAAAGAAAAGGATGTAAAATATTAAATTCAAAGGGGCGGGGTGGTGCATCTGGGACTCCGGTTGCGTCAAGTCGGGAGGATAAACCAAAGGAGGGACAGGACTGGAGCAGTCTGCAAACTCAGGGTTGAATTAAGGTTGTTGAAAATATGTGCTTAAGTTAACACAATGCGAGGTTTGGCTCATCGCTATTTGCTTTTGTTTCTGAAGTCAAAGCCATTTCTTCTTTTTAACACACAAATGGCTGAGAGGACGGGACCAAGTTTCCACACTTACAGCCATTTTAGAACCCTTCATTAAAATTAAGAGGTTGCCATTATGGTTAGAAGGCAAAAACCAGCATTGATGGTGAGTCCCCAGGGTCGGGTATTACTGTAAAACCTCTGCTCTGAAACCGTGTATGTTCCAATTCAGCTGAATAGATATACCAGCCCAGCTGTGGGAGTGGGCGTATATACATTCAGTTATACACCAAATCAAATCAAATCAAATCAGACCAAATGTATTTGCATGGCGCATTTTACAAACATTTGTAACAATACGCTTTACAATAGACCCTGGCAGACATCAAGAAAGATGTGTCACGCAGAGACGTGCGGAGGACGTGCTTCCCCTCTCTAACCACGTTTCTCCCGATGGGAATTTCTTCCCTTTGGGGAGTTTTTTCTTGCCACCGTTTGAGTGTTTTTCTTCCCACTGAGGAGTTTTTACCTCGTTTGCTTTTTGGGGGTTCAGGCCTGGTCTTTGCCCAATTTCCATTCTGTTTCTCTGTAAAGCGTCTTTGTGACAGTTCTCTGTAAAAAGCACTATACAAAGTAAAGTTGAATGTCAGAGTCCACCCAGATGCTGTAGGGAGATATGGGTTGAAGTGAGAGGAAGGGAGAGATGAGACCTTCCACAGAGGCTGAGTAAGGCTGGGACCTTAGCTCAGTAGTACAGTCATTGCATTGACCTACAGGTAACCAGATCACTTCAACAGCCACTTCCACACTTACTTCAGCAGAATAATGTCACCAGGACCATTGATTACACAAATCAATGAAAGATTTATCAGCTACTCTTCTCTGATACCATTACAATTGATCAGAGCGACCTTTGCCTGATCAGCAGATTACCTTACAATCATAAATGCACGTCTAATTATCATGAAATTGCCTTGATTACCTGAAGTTAATTATATAACTGGGAGTAAAGTGTATTTCTATGGGAGCAGCTGGGATCCACATTTCTTGCTGCAATCCACATCTCTGCAGAGCGGTCAGATGAGGTAATTTCCTTTATAAATGACATCATGCCTCCATGTCTCCTTTCGCTCACTCCCCAAAACTCTCCTTTCACTCACTACACTCCAGCTGGTACGCCTGTAACACTCCTAATGAGTACTCCTTGATTCTGCATTGGGGGGGGGGGTAGCAACTGCATAAAAGGGCCCTAAAAACTTGTCTCACCAACTTAAGGGCCCATCAACAGTAAAGAAATGCATGCAAATTTCCCATAGACTTCAATGTAAAATGGTGCTACAGCAAAACGAATGTATCTCCATAACCGATCATCAGAAATGCACCCAATTTTGCACAGATACTCTATGATACATGTTCCATTAAACAATAGAGTCATTTTTTGCTATCTTGCATACTTTTTAAATTACAGCCTACTGTTTTTTGATTGGCCACGGCCGTTGCCATGGCAAAAGATTAATCAAAATTCGCTCTATGGTTCAATGCGGAATTTACTGATGTACCACCTGATGAAGTTTCATGAAAATCCACTAAAGCATGACAGAGTTCCATTTGTTTTGCTGTAGCACCATTTTACATTGAAGTCTATAGTAAATTTGCATGCATTTCTTTACTGTTGATGGGCCCTTAAACCCCCCCCCCCCCCCCCCCAAATAATCTATGTGAGATACCTGTGGCTCACCTTAGTGGCGATGGACTTCAGTTTCCCCAGCAGGGAGGGCTTGTTGGAGTACACCACCTCGTCCTCGTTGTCCTCACCCTCCATGATGGCGCAGCTGTCAGCCGCTGGCAACTCACACTCCTTATTGGCCGTCATCACCAAGCGCGAGTACTTATACTCCAGCCTGCCAACGCAAACCACACAGCAGGAAGCGGAGTGAGAGAGAGAGAGAGAGAAAGAGAGAGAGAGAGTGGTGAAAAAGTATAATGCATCCTATGAAATGAATGCATCAGCACAATTAGCGATAACACGGTGGGCTAATGTGTCAATGTGACAAACGCGTCAAATCAATAATTTGATGAACACGTCAGATCGATAAGACCTGATGACATCAACTCATCTGTTGTTGCTTCATCGACATATTATTATGTACTGTGGCTGTAAGCAATTATACGACTACTGTATTGCTCGTGGAGATAAATGCATCTAGTTCTGTGTGGCTCTCTATGCAACGTGGCTGTACTAGGGCTCTTAGACGACAGAGGAGTGTGTGCACATGTCCTGCAACCAATCACATTTTCTTACCCACATGTTTATGAATGCCCTGCCCCCCTCCCCCCCCCCCATAAGGTTAATCAAGGGCATTCACTAGCCATGGAACTTTGGCTTGTCTGCGTGTGCACATTTACTTTGATTTATCAAGGAAACCATGTGTGGCATACGCAACTTTAAAAAATACAACATTTTTCCTACATACGCAGGATCGTTGATTTAAGCATTCACTCAAATATGCAATGAGATTTATGCCAGGTTTGAAGCCCCTGGCACTTGAATTCACGCTTTCCATTTGCACTTTGTGTTGTTCTGCTGTAATGGCCTTTTGAGTCCATTCGGACACGTGCGTCCGCCAAATGAGATAACCTAATGTAGTGTTTCCGTTGGCAGGACATCGTAAGTGCCTCCACAGAGCAGGGTGGCCACGGGCCGGCTGATCTCACTCACTTCTTGTTCTTCTTCCAGAAATAGCAGGTGAGGGAGACGAGGAGAACCGCCGTGAAGGCCCCGATACCAGCTCCCACCTTTAGCCAGAAATCGATGGCCTCGCAGGGCGTGGTCTTTTTCCCGGGGAGAGAAACCCCTTTCGTGCACAGCTTGGGCTCGTTCCACACATACAGGGTGTCCTGTGTGCACAGAGAGACGTGAAAAACCTGATGCTTTATACAGCTTCTATCTGTCTACTCAAGGTGTTATAGATATTTCTGATTCTAATGTGTCAATGGGGGGACTGAGACCATCTCTATATTCATTACAGCACCAACCACTAAAGTAAAATTATATAATCTGCACATGATTTTGGTAAAATTAATTTCTGATCGAAACCAAAGAGGGAGGAGCAAATAAGGGAAGTCCAATAAAGATGTGACTGAAATACCTAAAACAACTCGCCCCCACAGCACGTGTGCCTGACAGCATATAGATTTGTGTATGAGCTTTAATAAATCTGCAATGTGTGTGTGGTTTAAGGACACAATAACACTCTAAAGCAGGGTTTTCAGACTCGGGCCTGGAGACAAATTGGTCAATTAAGGTTTTTGAAAACATCTTGAAGTTCTTCCTTCCTTAAACTTATCTTAACACAATGCAGGTTTGGCTTGTTGGTTTAGTTTCAGTGAGAAGGTTTCCACACTATTGGCAAATAGGAGCCCAGGGATTTCAGCCGTTAGTCCAAAATCTATTTAAAGGTAGCCTGACCTCTTTCCAATGTAAACCCTTTGAAGCCCCTGCAATGCAGGATAGTTCCCTGATTTTCGAAAGAAAAAATAAGCAGAAAGTTGTTTACCTGGACTCCGCCCTTGCAGGCACCCTCAATCTCATGGTAGTCTGTCTCTGTGCAGCGTGGGCAGGCACTGGCACTCTCCCACAGGAAGTTGAAGGTGCAGCCATCACAGGTACCAGCAGGGCATTTGCTGCACAAACAGGAAATGACCAGTTGTACGGAATCATGTGCGGGGGGGCACATCCAAAGAATAATACTGTCTTTATTCTTAACCACCAATGCACAATTCTACAGCCAAACACATACCCTGTAATCTGACTGGATTTACCACGTTTTAGCCAGCATTGAGCTGGTGATATTGTACATGTGATATACTGTACAGGTGATATACTCAGCCGACTTGATACCTGGAGACCCCCAGCTCTCCCCGAGCGGACTTCTCTGGATTACACCGCAACGTGATCACTGCGTTTCGCCCCTTATCACATGACGATGTCGCCTGGGGGGACCTAAGATAAAAACATTTTTGTTAAGCCTGGAGAATCATGCATCTGAATGCATGCGCTGACAGCCTGCACACACTGGCTGTCTTATTTAGAGCTGTAAATCTTCACCAAAATACTTTGGCTCCACGTTTAGCCTGTGTTGATGTAGCGAGTTCAAACAAACAAAAAAATGGAAGCATGACTGCAAGGATAAGCAAACACTCCACTCTGACATTCATACATCCTCTTATATAGAGAGGGACTGACAGATTTGATGAGTCATCTCACAAAAAATATATATATAAATGTGCCCTTGTCTGCACCCACCAATAGAAGAAGTTCACATCTGGCACTTTCTTTGACGTTTCGGGGAACAGATCCGATCTCACGCTGATGTTGGAGAGAGAGCTGTCCACCGTGGCTCCTTCAGAACCAATCAGACAAGCAGTCACTCAAACGTTTCACAGCGCAGGGCAGATTGTACACAACTACAGGAGAGCGCGTGACACAAGCAGCTTCTACTCAGGGTTCCAGAGAATCACTACTTACCCCCACAGTATGATCACCCCAGTGTCTAACCTTCTCAGACCCAGTAATTCATTTTTGTCCCCTGTAGAGGATATTGGTCTCTGGTCCTAATTTCAAGAACCATATATTCTTCTATGCTGAAACCTACACTACAAGAGACATTCAATAAAAATAAAAAATGCTTTCACTGCAACATGTTTTGGTCATCCAAGACACTTGTATTATGTCAATAAATTAATATACCTAAACCTTTGTTCTGCCAGGTCTCAGGAGATTAATGAACAATGTACAATGCAATGTAATGTACACAGTAATAGCCCAATAATCTATTGGCATATTTGTAATCAAGCTACTGCTATTGAAGAGGGGCAGTTCACCACATATTCAGCTCCATATTCTTAATATTGAGCATTGTGTCTTGCTCCTTTTGAAGCCAAAGCACTCCAATTTGATGTATCTCATGAATATTTTTGGACTAAGTCCAATCATGTGGCAATGGACTATGCAAAGGTTCTGTACTGCAACACAGCACTGGAAACTCCTGTTACATACTGAAAACTCCTGTGGTTAGGAAAGATAGAGGCTGGAAGGAATTAATGAGTTGACCCTCTGGATAGTCTAAGGCAGGGGTTCCCAAACCGGTCCTGGGGGACCCCTGTGTATGCTGGTTTTCGTTGCAACCACAGTTGCAATCCCAGAATTTTAACAAACTGTTAATATTTCTTAATTAGGTGCTTTTCATGTTTGGAGGAATTATTCGCCCTCTTAAGACTCATTATGTCAGAAATAGCAATGCATGCCATGTAGAACAAACTCCCCATGTTCACGTTGTTCTTATTGTGCTATATTGCAACAATTACATAAAAAAACGTTACAAAATAATGTATTTTCACCCAAATTAAAGAGTGAAGTGAATCAATAGGCTCCTAATTAGGTTGTTGAACACATGTGTTTAACTCAATTCTCTAAGCTTATTAACACAATGCAGGTTTGGCTCCTTATAATTTGCTTTGTGTTTGAATTCTTCATTATCTACCAAATGGTTAGTTTTAGTGGCCATGTGTCCACACTTTCACCAATTAGGAGCCTATTGATTCAAATCAGTTTTTAAATGGATCTGTTAAATAATTTTCTTATCTTTTTTAAATAATATAGCACAATAAGCACAACGTGAACATGGGGTGTTTATTCTACATGGCATCCATAGCTATTTCTGATATAATGTGGCTTAAGATGGTGAATAATTCCTCCAAACATGACAAGCACCTAATTAAGAAAAAATAACAGCTTGTTAAAATTCTGGGATTGCAACTGTGGTTGCAACGAAAACCAGCATACACAGGGGTCCCCCAGGACTGGTTTGGGAACCCCTGGTCTAAGGAATCTGTGCTCTTACCGAGGAAGGTGTCTGCCAGGCTGATGGACTGGGAGGAGAGAGCCATCCTGAAGCCCCGCCCATCTGAGGGGATGATGGTTGATTGACAGATGAAGGTTTCCACGTAATTGACAAACTCGCTGGAGTCGCCCTGCAGGTCCTTGTTGGACAGGTCCGTCACATTGTCAGTGCACATGGCTGTCCTCTTGCCCTTGAACAGCAGGCGCGAAAAATCAATGCACTAAACACATTAAATAACGCATTCCTCAGGAATACATAGAAAATACATCGCTACTTTTTCCTTGTCCAAGTCACGTTTAAGCCGGCTCCCTAAACCCATTTGATCCGGCTGGTAAGATTAAGCTATAAAGTACCTCTGTTAACAACGCCCCTCTTTTGTGAGCAGAATTTCAGAGTAAGCCTTGGCCGCCCACACTGAAGAAGCTTAATCTGCCTCAGGTGTGTGGAAGCCACAAGAGAGGGGTTCAGAAGAGGGGAGCAAAAGCAGATGCCCCGTTTCTGCGCCCCGCTCACGGAGGCAGGTTTACCTCATGTCCGCACAGGCTGATGTTGAAGAAGTGGAAGTACTTGGTCCCCTTGGAGGTAAAGCTGGGCCCGTTCATAATGGACCCCACGGGGCCCAGTTCGCTGAAGTCGTAGGTCAGGGTCCGGTTCCGATCCGTGTAGGAGAAGGAGCAGTCGCTGAAGCAGACGGAGTGCTCCTGCCGACGGGGGAAAGAGCGACAAAGTGCCCCGTTATCGTCCGCCAGACTGCCAGGGCCAGCGACCGCACCAGGTTCGGTTTCTCTCTCTTCCAGGGAAATGTCTTGGTTGGATGTTCCAAGTGCTTAAAATCTGCCTTTTAAGGGACAACGGCCTTGTCCGAATACCTCCCTGCCTTCATCATTTCACTGATTCTTAAAGTGACAGCAGATTTACTTTGTAGTTTTATTGCTTTCATCTGTCCATTTACTCTAGGTCAGGCAAAGGAAGAAAGGAACTACAACTACCTTGGCAAACCAGTAAAAAAAAAACTACATTTACCTTGTTGCTTCTGCTGCCAGGCCCACAGGGCATGCAGGACTCCTTGCCGTAGATCTGGTGTCCGGAGAGATAGGTGTCGGGGGGACACTCCATGCACTGGTTAGTGTCCCTGTCGATGTAGTACCCGGCGGGACAGGGGACGCAGGAGGAGCCTGGTTGCTGGGACACCAGGGCACAGGCTTGACAGGAAGAAGCCACGCCGTCCTGGGCGTTGGTCACCGTGATGGAGTAGATCTTCACAATGTCGTTGACATACTGTCTGATCTGAGAGAATAAGAAGTCTGCTTTGTGCTACAGCCATTTCAAAGTCCTGCAGACTGTTCAATAGATTATTAATTTATTAATTTCTTTAACATTTATTTTATCATATGGTGACATTACATATTAGCATGGATGCAGTTTGTGAAAAAAACAAATCATATTCATTGTATCAAAACCTTTGTAGCTAATGCCAATTTGTAATTTTGTCCTGTCAGGGTGAAGACTGGTAATAGAAATACACAGTGAGTTTCTGTAGTTGTTTGCTTTGACGATGGCACTTCCTGTATGTGTCTATGTTGTCATCAATGGTGATGTCATTCTCTGTTCATTTCTATGCTACAGTTTCCCATGCAGTACTCTGCACTCACGTCCTGGGCCTGGTTGGTCCTCTGGAAAGCCCACGTGTAGGACACGGAGGCATTTTTGGTCATGGTGTGGGTGTAAGACTGCTTCCCCTTGCTGCCCTCCCACGACTCCACCACATTGGTGCTCTTCCTGTTCACATCCTGCAGGGGGCACACTCACATTCATGCGCAAGCAGCAGACAGGCTACCGTGCGTTAGCGAGTCCAAGGTGAACTCTGCGCGAGATTAATTAAAGCAGCCCGAGTGCCACTTTAGCGCTGCCACCTCACACTAAGGTCAAAGGAGGCCCTCGGGCCCAGTCATTCTCAGCACATGGCGCCCGGCTCAGAGGATGATGCGAGCGAACGGGGCCGCGCGTCTCATTCAGACGGCCCTTATTATCGGGCTCCGCAGGGAGCTGGAGTGCCCCGGAGGGGCTGTTCACTCCGTTTGTCACTGAGGTGCGACGGCGTGTCAGGGCCTCGCCCGCCTTCCCTGCTCGGGTCAGCAGCGGGGCCCACCGAATGCCTCTCAGACAGCCTGAGCCGACACTCTGACATCGTGCCACGCCTCCCCAGCACCCGAGCAGCCACTAGCAGCGCCCCGCTGAATTACATACAGCCAATCCCAACGGGTCATTCAGCGTGGGAGTGGAGCTGTACTGAGAGGCAGGAGGTAGCAGGGCCCTCAGGGTCCTGATTGTATTAGGAATATATATTTGCATCAATGTATTTCATATGTAAAATGAGCTGGCAGCACAGAAATACATAAAGCACACTAAAAAAGGTGCATTATTAGTTTATAGGTGCATTTATTTGAACGGTATCTTACATTTTGTGCGTTGTAATAAAATGTGTTTTAGTGTATTTTTGCCCATCTCTGTCAATGGTGACGTACCATCATGAAGTAGAGCTCGCAGTCTGCGGAACAGATGGTTTCGAAGATGAAGGTGATACGACCGAACTCAGCACCCGTGGTCCCCGACACAGATGTTGGAAGCCTACAAAAAATAAAAAATAAAAACCGGAGTACAAGTTAACTTATCGAGAGGAAATTAACCTGACCTTTAAATTCACATCTGGCTAATTCCTGCCCATTTCATTTCCGCAGGGAATCAGCATCAGAAATCTAAAGGTAAGCGTACTGCACTTTAAAGTCACTGCCATCAACCAGGAGAACAATTGTCAACTGCACTGCGCAAAACCCTTATCACACGTGACACATGGCTTATCTCACATTGCCGGGGCTCTGCGGGAACTAGACATCGCTGCTCTGAACTTATAAGAGCTTTTGGGGGAAAGGGTGTAAAAAAAAGTCCTTCCTTATATCAGCTTAGAAGTTAAAATTTTTAATTAAAAAATGCAGTTAAAAAATTTTTTATTCCACACTGATATCAGGGAGATTAGCAGCAGGGTTTTTATTACGAGGAAGGTTCTTCACGTCACGATCACGATTCCAGTCCAGGCTTGACACGGCGGTGTATATTCCCTAGGCTGGACGCCTAGATGGGTTCTAGACAGGTTCTCATCATTGGACTCACTTGAAGCCAGGTACCCGCAGGTTTAAGATGAGGTAATCGTTGTCTGAGCCCCCAGCCCCACTGCGGATGTGGTCACCGGCGACTTCCCAACCTGCCGGGTCAAAGAAAACAGCACCTGTTCACTTCACATTGACTCTCACATTTACTATACACTGCAGAGGCCAAGTGAGTGTAATTCCTATTGATGGGAGAATGAAAGGGGGGGGTCAGTGACCTACATTAATTGAATTAGGTGTCATACGAAATGCACACTCTCCCGCAGAGGTGCTGAAGGAAGTCTAACTGTAATCCAGCTCGATTTCCTGCACGTATCCTATCGCCTCTCTACACTCAGGGTCCCGTGTGCTAAAACACGGTCATTAGCGGTTGCTGCTTCACTGTAGCGATTGTTCAGTGTTAATCAATTGAGCTTCGGTAGCGTGTCGCTACGACGGCTGCTCACTTTTTCCCCGAAGGCGAGTGTTTGCTTTCTAAACGAGTGTGTTTGCGCAGGGAAAGCAGGCGTACAGAGGCCCCATGGTACACATGTGATATGGTAATGCGCCTCTCCCTGCTGGTGTAGCTACAAAAGCCTGCCGCTGCCGGGAAGGGCAGATCCAAATGCTCCGCGGAGCCAAGCGTATACCGATGCTGTTTGCACAGAGCCTGCTGCCGTTCCATTCTGTAGAGATAAATCTCTCACCCTCTCCATCCCACTCTCAGTCTGTTTCTCTCCCTCCCTCCCTTTGGTTCTTTCTCTCTATATTTCCTTCCCCTGCTCTCTCTCTCTCTCCTCAACATGCATTTTTCTCCATTCTCCTGCCAGCAAAGCACACATAGATCACTATTTATACAAAATATAAAAAGAATAAATAAAGAAGAAAAAAAAAAAGAAGCGTGTGGAAATCTCAGAAACAGGTCTCAGGGTTATTTTTGTTTCGTCCCTTTACTTGCTGTGATACCACAGCGCCATCTAGTGCCTAGAAGGCCACACTGCGCCATACTCACCGTTCATTCCATCACATTTGGCGTTGCCCACATTGAAGCAAGAGGTCTTCATGTTGGCGGGCAACACATTCCACCACTTGAACTCGTAGCCCAGTGCTGGTTCTTTGCCTGCCGGGCACTTCTGGCAAGCTGGTGAGAGTAGGCAGTAACATCGCATACCGTTTAACACAGTAGCGTAGCATGCAGGTGACAGCCTGGCAGTTATCAACACTACAACTATTCTATCACTGGACATTGCAAATTATTGTAGATCATTCATGCATCTTGTTGGTAGTACATAATTGCGGATGGTCTAGAGTAATCAAACACAGTGTCTTTGTGACTAGAGGGACAACAGGCCAGACTGTTCTACATCAGGGGTTTTCAAACTGTCACTGTGTATGCTCCTAATTAACTGGCACCCAATGTAACAGTTAGAACAGGAGTAATGTGTGACATGTTTTTAGTCCTAGTCAAAAGTCTAGCAGCAGACTTCTGAGCAACTTGGAGTCTAGCAATAGATCGGTGGTTCAGGCATGTAATTAAGGCATTACAGTAGTCTAGGCGTGAACGTGAAGAAATAATAGCATATACAATCTTCTCAGTGTCCACCTGGGTAAAACGCTTCTCAGGTGCTAAAAATATGACTGCATATGATGATCAAAGTTTAGATAGGGATCAAAGATCACTCCAAGGTTTCTAACAACCCAGCTTAATTTTGTCCACCAGTGGTCCAATAGCCAAGAGAGCTTGCTCAGAGAATGACTGTGGCCCAATAATTAGTACTTCAGTTTTATCTGGGTTAAGCTGAAGGAAGTTTTGTGACATCCACAGAAGAACAGAAGAACCTATTCAAGACAAGAGGTTCGACAGATATGTACAGCTGCATGTGGTCAGCATAACAATGAAAATATAAATAATGATGATGAAAAATATGGTCCAGGGAGAGCATGTATAAGGAGAACAAAGTCGGACCCAGAATAGAGCCCTGCGGAATACCACAACTGACCAAACCGAAGAGGAAACTAAGGAGGAAACTCATTTCCAATGGGAACTAAGAAGTTTCTATCAGACAACTTGAACCATTCCAATGCAGTCCCAGATATCTCAACCCAGTGTCTAAGTCTTTCAATGAGGATAGAGTGATCGACCATATCAAAAGCAGCACTCAGGTCAAGCAACAAGATAGATACAAAACCAGTGTCTGCATTCATCAGTAAGTGACTTTAAGGGCAGTTCCAGTACTGTAATAATAATAATAATAATAATAATAATAATAACAGCTGGAAACAGCAATTATGGGGTCCAGGCATGTGGTCCCAAAAATATAAGCAGATACAAAGGAATTTTCCAATAACAAGGTTTCAGCAACTATACTATTAGACCCCAAAGCACCAGTCCATAGCACTTCAAGATTTGCAACAAAGGTTGGATTGGAAAGTAAGATACAGAGGGATTTATGGACCTTGTGTGGGAAAAGCCCTCACGTGAAATATGGAGTCATTTGTGTTCATTTGTTCCCACCTAGTGGCCATATTTATGCATTTATCCTGGTTCAGCAATATTAACGGTGTTATACAGAACATCCATTAAAACAAAATCTGCCAGTTGCATCCCTGTGAAATTACATGCAGACTGGTTATAAAATGTATTATTAGCAGCCAGTGAAGATGTGCTGCTTTTATATAGAGTAACAGTCCTTTCAACTTGGTTCTGGGGACCCACATTGTATACTGGTTTTCATTTGAACAATAATTGCAACCTCTGAATTGTAAGGAGTTATTTGTTTCTAATGAGACCATTTAAATAGTATGTAAAAACCCATAACAAATAAATGCTTCATATTCACATCCCAGTGGTTTTAATCAGTAAGAACAGTAATATTTCCATTTTCTGCAATGTAATTAAAGAGTTTTAATTTATCAAATGCACCCTAGTTTGCATTCAAACCATTGTTGCAAAATGCAAATCTTGAAGTGCTATGGGATGGTACTTATGGGTCTAACAGTTGTTGAAAACCTATTATTGGGAAATTTATTTATATCTGCTTATATTTAGTTTTTTGAGGCCATGTGTCTGGACCCATTCGTTGCTGTTTCCAGCTATTATTATTATTATTATTATAAGAGCATATTACAAAGAAGGCATTTCCAGCATTCATGTAAGGCAGTGATACTCAACCCTGACTCTGGCTGGTAGCAGTTTCTCTGGTTTTTGTTGTTACTCCAAATAGCGATGTAAACAGCAAATTTAACTTCTGTGTAACATCATCAATATTACTGAACCTGGATGCAATACATAATTATCGCCACTAGGTGGTAGCAAATTACTACATTTCTCTGTTGAGGGCTGTTCTCACCCAGTGCTATAGGCTGATATTTATTATTATTATTATTAGGTGTCCAAGAAATATATTAAATAGAAATATTAGAACTAGATTCTCAACCCTGATTCTGGCCGTTTGCAGTTCTTTTGGCATTCGTTGTTACTTGAAAATAGCGACGCAAACAGTACACTGTTCTGTGGTGTAACACCATCAATATTACTTAACCAGGATGTAATACATAATTGTGGCCTTTAGGTGGTGGCAAATTATCACAAATTACAGCATTTCTCTCTTGAGGGCTGTTTTCACACAAGGTCCAGTGCTCCTTCTTTCAATCCTGGTTTTCATTCCAACCATTATTGCAACTGTCCAGGTGTTCTGGGATTTTAATCAGGGCCTCAAAAAGAGAAGCTGTAACCATGGTTTTAGTTATCTGGGGTCCAATCAGTAAATGTGGAATGATTATGATGCCAACTGCTTCAGTTTTGTTATTGCTTGACCATCCAGTCCTCAGAAGACTAAATAATATGAAATGTCTTTGTATTGGCTGAAATATTACTTGTTGGGCCGTGAAGCTTGGACCTTTTAACTGCTTCTTTCACCTATTATTATTATTATTATTATTAAGTGTGGTCAACTGGTCACTTACACTGACCTGCTCGAGTAAGGTGATAGAAACTTAATGTAGTTGTGTGGTAGTTGTGGATGCTTAAAGCATAAATAGACAACATTACATCCTTGGTTGCTATTTGCTTTGCAGCTCTAATACCATCAGAGTAGAATACCTCCCTATGAAATAATCAACCCATAGGCCAGTGGAGGATGGGCATCCCCCCAATAGCCGGGTTCCTCTCGAGATTTCTTCCCATCGGGGAGTTTTTTCTCGCCACTGTATGAGGGTTTTCTCTCCCTACTAGAGAGTTTTTACCTCTGCTATCTGGGGGCTTAGAGCTGGCATTTCCCATTTCCTCCCCTTTCTGTTCTGTAAAGCGTCTTTGTGACAGTCGTCTGTGAAAAGCGCTATATAAATAAAATTGAATTGAATTGAATTTTAACTGTACGTTTTATTGTTTTGTTGCTTCTGTGTAACAAGTCACTCGCTCCGTAGGAAGCTCAAGTAACATAACTTTAACCTTATTATTATGGTGTCATTACCCCTGTAAAGTTCAAGCACAGCCCTTTCAGCAAGGCAGAAAAGGAATGCGAGTGCTCAGAGGCTGAACAGTGAGCGTGTTTCTCTATCAGTAAGTGACAGTTTAAAGAGTTAGCAGATACATTAGCCAGACCACACACCGGACCTCCAGGACCAGGGTTATTTTATACCAGGACAGACTCAGGACGGCTCAGTTGCCACCTACGAAGGTAAAGGCGAGGCCGGACTGCCTCAGAACATGTTGCAAGGTGAAAAGTCAAATGGAGGCACAACAGAACGTTTTAAGGTTATTGGTTGTGTTATCGTGTTATTGTGTGTTAGCAGATGTGTCTTCTGGAATCTAGTTTGTCTTTGGAAAGATGAAACACACACACACACACACACACACACAAAACAATAGTTCATACAATACGAATAGTCTATAATCCAAAAAAGAATGCAAGAAAAAAATAGCTTTGACTTGAACTGGGGGGTTTTTTTCTACGAGATTTTTCAGTTACCTTTGCTGCCATTGGAGTAGGTGCCGGGGGGGCACGGGGTGCAGGTGGCCGTGTCGTTGTTGTAGAAGCCGGGGTTACAGGGGGGGCACGGCTCCCGTTTGCCTGAATGGGGCAGCGCTTCGGCCCCCGTCACGTTCTCCACACAGATCTTGGGCTCGATCCATTTGTGTATGGTCTGCGTCTGGAGGAGCACACGTTTTGTTTTATTGTATTACTTGGGCACACTTTAAGTATAATTACATAAACTTTAACTAAGCTTCAAGTATGTTAAAACACACCATAGAATACTTCCTTTTATGCGGGTATACACACCTCTATAGGCCACAAAAGGTTCCCTTTTGTAAGCTGCACATACCTGACTATAAGCATCAGCGTCACACCTACCATACCATGCCCTCAGCCTGTTGCAGATGCATACTGTACTCAGGAAAAATCAGTATTTCAAATACATGCATTTCAAATATGCAATTGCATGTATAGATTTCATATGTACATGGTCAGAAATAAAGGTACAGTGGAGGTAGATTTTGTTCTTTAAGGAACATGTACCCTGAAAGTACAATAATGTTCTATTTGAGTACTAATATGTACCTTGCACAAGCAAGAAAGGTACAAATTAATTATGTATTGCTGGCTAGGTGTACAATTTTACATACCACGCCAGTCACAAGTGTTTGTACCATTTTAGGCAATTTTCTGTCCATTTTTTTCTGAGTACAACACAGGTTTCTAGACTCTTTTCTTCTTTGGTTTTTACCTTTATTCCACCTGCAAAGTAACCTGTGCCTAGTCTGACAGTAGTTGCAATTGGAATAGAAGCATAATGAACTATGGTGTACATAATGCGGTACATAATGCGATGTACATAACGAATGAGTAGTGTGTTCTTACCTTTCCCTCGCTGTCACAGGGTGTGTGGATCTGAAAGTAATCTTTCTTGGAGCACGCCGGCTTTTTCTTGCATTCTGCTGACCCTTCAGCTGCACGAGAAGAAGCACGACAGGTTTCACCTCACAGATCAATAAACGCTTACATACGGCAGGGTCCGCACCTGCAATTCTATGTGATATGCTGTGAGGCAAATTGCCCTTTTGGGACAATAAAGATTTATCCTGCCCTAAAGAGACCTATCAAATGTGCTGCGCCGGACACATCACAGTAAACCACCACTCAGAGCAACCCTTAGACTTCCCTTAGAACCACAAGTTTCAATCAAGATGATGATCTCTGGGTTATGTAGTCAAGTGTCTGGACTGCCAATCAAACCCTGTCAACGCTGCCGAGCCCCAGGAGCAGGCAAACGGCCCCCACTCTCAGTGCAGACCAAGGGCGCCACCATGCCCAGCCTAACGCACAAGGCTCACACAGCAGCTCTTCACTGAGAGCCTGAGGAAATCACTGCAGTTCACTGCAACAAATCCGTCCACTTCTGGAACGTAACCGCTGTTTTCTAACCAGTCTTAACGATTCATTGGAAGCCTAAGCAGCCATTTGCATGGGGGGGAGGTGGTGTCCTGGATTCTCCCACTGTTCCCTCAAGCAGAGTTGAAACAGAATTTGAAGTCACACGCCAATGTGAAAGGGTCACAGAGTTTAGTTATCTTATTTCCTCTTTTATCGGACTGTTTTGGCAGCGAGGTCCCACAGAACCAGTCGTGCCACTTCAGGTTGACAGTTGGCCGCACTTCTCCACCTTATTCACAGTACGGAAGGCAGTGGCCAGTAATTTAGGGCATTCCCCATTTTTGAGTCGCATGCCAATGGCTATTTTATGATGTTGCATTACATTACGTTCATGTGGCAGACGCTTTTATTTAAAGCGACGTACAATAAGTGCATACTGAAGGTCATTGAAATAACTACAAACAGGTCAGACAGAGTACAGCTCTATCGTAAAGTAGCAGCTATCCATACACATGAACATCGAGTCTAGTTCAGACAGTAAGCTATGGCTAAGTCTTAAGGCTAACTCAGTAAGGCACAATATGCTACAACATCGCGATCAAGACACTAGTGTTACATGAGTGTTAGAGAATTACATTAGAATGATGTTCATTTTGTTGTCCATTAGGGACCACCTGTGCTCTGTAAGAGTTGATTTAACACTGAACAGTTTACTGTGTGGCCAAAAATACACTAATATGTACAAAATATAATATACATTAATATGTACAAAATATCAAACCAAAAAATACCGTACAAATAAATGTGCCTATAAACTACTACCAAAATGGCGGGGGAGTAGGTTGCTTTGCAGGTGGCCAAAAATGGGTTTTGGATCATAATTGACAAGCTACTGCATTTGCACATGAAACACATGCATTCAAATACACATTTCAAACACATGTATTTGCAAAGCTGCCCTTCCCTGTGAAGCCCTGTGTGTCTGCTCCACCCAGCATCCTTTCATTCAACACTGGCCCACAGATAAGAACTGATAAAACATACACTGTCTGCATGTAGGCCAGCGTGTTGCCTGCATCCACCCTGCACGTAGGCCAGTGCATAGCCTGCATTCCTCCCTGCAAATAGGCCAGTGCATAGCCTGCATTCCCTGCACATAGGCCAGTGTATAGCCTGCATTCCCTGCACATAGGCCAGTGCATAGCCTGCATTCCCTGCACATAGGCCAGTGCATAGCCAGCATTCCTCCCTGCACATAGGTCAGTGCATAGCCTGCATTCCCTGCACATAGGTCAGTGCATAGCCTGCATTCCCTGCACATAGGTCAGTGCATAGCCTGCATTCCCGGCACATAGGCCAGTGCATAGCCTGCCTTCGCTGCACATAGGCCAGTGCATAGCCTGCATTCCCTGCACGTAGGCCAGTGCATAGCCTGCATCCACGCTGCATGTAGTCCAGTGCATAGCCTGCATTCCTCCCTGCACATAGGCTAGTGCATAGCCTGCATTCCTCCCTGCACATATGCCAGTGCATAACCTGCATTCCTCCCTGCACATAGGCCAGTGCATAGCCTGCATTCCCTGTACATAGGCCAGTGCATAGCCTGCATTCCTCCCTGCACATAGGCCAGTGCATAGCCTGCATTCCCTGCACATAGGTCAGTGCATAGCCTGCATTCCCTGCACATAGGCCAGTGCATTCCCTGCACATAGGTCAGTGCATAGCCTGCATTCCCTGCACATAGGCCAGTGCACAGCCTGCATTCCCTGCAAATAGGTCAGTGCATAGCCTGCATTCCCTGCACATAGGCCAGTGCATAGCCTGCATTCCCGGCACATAGGCCAGTGCATAGCCTGCCTTCGCTGCACATAGGCCAGTGCATAGCCTGCATTCCCTGCACGTAGGCCAGTGCATAGCCTGTATTCCCTGCACATAGGCCAGTGCATAGCCTGCATTCCTCCCTGCACATAGGCCAGTGCATAGCCTGCATTCCTCCCTGCACATAGGCCAGTGCATAGCCTGCATTCCTCCCTGCACATAGGCCAGTGCATAGCCTGCATTCCCTGCACATAGGCCAGTGCATAGCCTGCATTCCTCCCTGCACATAGGCCAGTGCATAGCCTGTATTCCCTGCACATAGACCAGTGCATAGCCTGCATTCCTCCCTGCACATAGGCCAGTGTATAGCCTGTATTCCCTGCACATAGACCAGTGCATAACCTGCATTCCTCCCTGTACATAGGCCAGTGCATAGCCTGCATTCCCTGTACATAGGCCAGTGCATAGCCTGCATTCCTCCCTGCACATAGGCCAGTGCATAGCCTGCATTCCCTGTACATAGGCCAGTGCATAGCCTGCATTCCTCCCTGCACATAGGCCAGTGCATAGCCTGCCTTCGCTGCACATAGGCCAGTGCATAGCCTGCATTCCCTGCACGTAGGCCAGTGCATAGCCTGCATCCACGCTGCATGTAGTCCAGTGCATAGCCTGCATTCCTCCCTGCACATAGGCCAGTGCATAGCCTGCATTCCTCCCTGCACATAGGCCAGTGTATAGCCTGCATTCCCTGCACATAGGCCAGTGCATAGCCTGCATTCCTCCCTGCACATAGGCCAGTGCATAGCCTGCATTCCTCCCTGCACATAGGCCAGTGCATAGCCTGTATTCCCTGCACATAGGCCAGTGCATAGCCTGTATTCCCTGCACATAGACCAGTGCATAGCCTGCATTCCTCCCTGCACATAGGCCAGTGTATAGCCTGCATTCCCTGCACATAGGCCAGTGCATAGCCTGCATCCACCCTTCACGTAGGCCAGTGCATTGCCTGCATTCCTCCCTGCACATAGGCCAGTGCATAGCCTGCATTCCCTGCACATAGGCCAGTGCATAGCCTGTATTCCTCCCTGCACGTAGGCCAGTGCATAGCCTGCATTCCTCCCTGCACATAGGCCAGTGCATAGCCTGCATTCTCAAAAGCCAGGGGGTAACACTGCACCACTGCTCTAGTTCACCTGACATGCAACTGCCTATTTTACCGCCCTCATATACAGTACTGTCATATTTAATTTCTTATTTCCCTAGTATTCCGACTACATTATTCCCAACTTCATTCTCGCCCTTAACCTGTGATGTACGGTTGCCTATTGCACTTTAAAACTGGCTAAAATGCAGCCAACTCAAGAGGGCTTTGAGGAATAAATAATGATCATAAATTTGACTCCAGTCACACTCTGAGGACACAGTGATATGGCTCGGCAGAACCGCTGCATCGCTGCAATGCAGCGCAGCAAGAATGTGCTGCCAGATCCTTACCGCAAGAAAAAGGACGGGTAGCTTCAACCAGCCGTGGAGCACCCAGCTGCCCCCAGCTCACTGTGTCTGATTACAATGCAATATTACTGTACTCAACCCTCTGGGGTCAGGTAGGGGCAGACACTCACAAATCACAACATTAATCCAACATTAATCCAATGAATCCGTTTCTCATTTAAGCAAGGATGAAAGGATACTAACGCAGACGTACAGTAGCCTGGTGGTGTGTGGGGGCTTTCCTTGGGGGTGGGCTTACGTGAGTACTGCTTGTCCCTGTCACAGTGAGTGCAGGAGCTGGCCCCCTTGCTGGAGAAGGTGTTCCGGGGACACAGCTCGCAGGACGAGGACCCCGGGGTCTTGCTGAAGGTCCCCGGCTTGCACGGGAAGCACTCCGACGTGTAGGCCACCCCTGACGGACAGGAATCACATGTTACCCTGACAACCGGGGTGAGACGCAGTGCCCTTTTCCTCCATCGGGGGCACTGTGTTCTTAAAAAGGGCAGCATTTGAATGAAACCGGTGTCATACACAGCTTTGCAGAGGCTTAGCTGGGGTTTTTTTGTTTTTTGTTTTTCTATTGATTGGGCTTGTTTTCACAGTCAAACACACACGCGCGCG
This sequence comes from Synaphobranchus kaupii, assembly GCA_029718625.1. Classification (NCBI taxonomy): domain Eukaryota; kingdom Metazoa; phylum Chordata; class Actinopteri; order Anguilliformes; family Synaphobranchidae; genus Synaphobranchus; species Synaphobranchus kaupii. Next base: position 14,375,918 of record CM056377.1, on the reverse strand, counting down.
CGCGCGCACACACACACACACACACGCACACACTGCTAACACCCATCCGCCCATCACTTGGATATACAGCACAAGACTGGGAAGGCCACATACTACCACATTTGCATTCACAGCTTAGCCAGATGCTTTTGTTCAAACTGACTTCCAAAAAAATTACGTCAAACAACACAAAGCACAAATAACCAGTATAACAACAATCACAGAGCGGACAGTAACACAACATTTAGCTCAAAGCTGACAGGCACTCGGGTAGCGGCTGATCACTCGTTTGATCACATGAAGCGTAGGAGTCATTGATAGTACTAATCAATACTTGGTTAGATACTTACAACAAACCAAAAGGAGGGTAAATCAAATAGAAGAATGATAGCTTTAATTGCAGCCGCACAGGAAACAGCGAAACACCCAACACTGGAGCACAGAAAAGAACCTTGAACCACCCTTCTCCTTCTCTTTACCTTCAATCTGGATGTTTTTCAGCAGCACTGGTTTGACAATTTTTGCGCCGAGCAAAATTCCAGTTGTCCTCCAGTACAGGATGTTAGTGCCAGACTTTAAGTCAACCTGCAACAAAAACAGCAACAAAAAAAAATTATACTGTGAAAATAATCAACAAAATTCTGTCAATTAATCCCACAGCTGCAGCTTCCTGTCCCATTCTCCCCTATACGGTGCAGGCACTCTATTATGAAACGTCTAAATATCAGCGAATCACAGTCCTGACCCAGTATGTGCCAGCTGTGATTGGACAGGACACTTACGGTATGAGTCCCCCACTCCCCGTTGTTGGTCAGTTTGATCCACTTTTGCTCTGATGTTTGGTCCATCTCCTGACACTGATCATTCTGAATCTGAAAATGATTAAGTACACACATATTAAAGTAGTATTCATACCATTAAACTAAAGAAATGACAGTTTCATTTCACATCTCTCTCCTCTCACTAAAAATGTGGGAGTCTTTCAGAACCTTGTATATAACAGGAAAACAGTAAGCGAAAATGAAAACTAGGTTTGTTAGAAGTTAGCTGGTGTGCAATAGAACAGTGGTTCTCAACCTTTCTGCTGCCAAGGCCCCCCTGTGTCCAATAAAATATTCCAGGGCCCCCCTACATACGATAAAGGTTTTTCCCCTTCTGTCTTTTTTGCTACACTGCTTGTAGAAGTAAATCAAATAGCATATTTGACCATTTCTCAAAAATAGAAAAAAAAATTTAAAATAAAATTACAGAAAATCTGTTGCAGTTGCATTGTTTTCCATAAAAATAGCATATTTGGATAAGTTTGACCATTTCTCAAAAACAGAAGATCATTATTTTAAAAAATAAAGAAAAGTATCACCAAGTTACCATTTCTAAAAAAATATAAATAAATACAGAAAATAAGCACTCATTCACTCAGTGGACATTTCTAACTCAATGTGAGGTCTGCTGCTGCTGCTGGCTAATAATACGGTCAATACGTGGGGAGATATTCATACAGTCAAGGAGTGAAAGGGTGTGTCTTGGTGAACTGACTCTGGCCCCCACTGAACTCAGCCCCCTTCCTGCTCTCTCCTCACCTAAACAAACAACAAAATGACAAGCGACGAGAGTGACAGCAGTACTGCAGGGAGTTTTGAGGTGGAGGAGTTTGAAAGGATTCCTTTGTGGTGGAAGACTCTTCCTCGCGAAGATGTTGCTCGGGAAATACAGCCGTATTCATTCGAGTCACTGGCAGCAGCAGCCGCTGTATTAGTTGAGCGACGTCTTCGCGATCGAGGGGAAGACCGGGGATGTAAGCGAATGGTAGAGCTAACGTTACCTAGCTAAGTTAGCTTGTTTGTCTGCCTAAAGTAACGTTACTATTAAATACATTCAAATACACAGCAAAACCCAGTCAAACAGTAACGTTAGTATATTGAACATGGCTGGTTGTAGCGCCCAGCTCCACTTGGTCCGGAGAGAATTGTTATCATTTATTAGCTAACATTCATAAATGATAGCGATAACTAGCTATCTAGCTAAGTTACCAGTTCTCTGGACCAAACGGGGCTAAACTCACACACAATAGACTGCCTTGCATTACCTAATTTATCGATACATTCCATCTCTTGGCAGATTATGAAAGCTAGCAGAGCCGGTGGCGTTACACCGAGGAACGATACATCTGACTCCTTGGCATAATGCAGGCAAGTTAGCTAAAGTCAACCAAAGTAAGACGTTGTAGATGAATAACTCTATGGCTACGTTCACACTGCACGTAAAAAGTGGGCCAGATCAGATTTTTTCCTCAAATGTGACAGATCAGATTTTTTTATGGAAGTGTGAACAGCGAAAATCACATTGAATCTGACATTTACAATTCTCATTTGGGCCACTTTTGAATGTGGTATTAGATGCTGATACATAACCGATTGTGTCAAAGCGACCGCAGTCTGTCAGATCGGAATTAATGTGACTTTTTACGTCATTTTTGATGCACCTAGCAGGGCATTAGAACGTTAGCGCACGGGCTAGTTAACTACAGGGTAGGTTATCAACAGATTCACATTATATTATCATGTGTTTTCATTTTAGATAAGTGGGAAACGTGCAAAGCAGTGGATTTTTTTGGGCAAACGATACACCATAATAAATCGGAAGTAGGCAACGTTTTTATATAATTCGCGGACAGCTGCGTTACCCGTTTTGTGATTTAAAATAATGTTAGAACTGTCCATATTATTGTCTTGGTTTGTTGCACGGTATTCATTATTCACGGTTTTCTCATGTAGCTGCTTACCGAACGTTATGGTTGTCGGTCCAATAGTGTGTCAATAGTTTAATCTAAGGGTGCGCATGCTAGGCTATACGTTACACATGAAGTTGAACAGATGTGTCGTGTGACTATATCTTTTTTATATTGTGTATTTTAACACGGCTGGAACGCTGTATTGACCAATCTGCATCCCGGAACTATCCGCATATGAAGTACTAGATAGATAGACTATTTGTTTAGCTAAATAGTTGTTTATATCGCTTTTTTGTCATTAGAGTATTTTTCTATATTTTTAAAGAAACATTCCCAGCCATCTCAAGGCCCCCCTGGCAGCTCTCTGAGGCCCCCTAGTGGGCCGCGGCCCCCCTGTTGAGAACCGCTGCAATAGAAGGCTTTCAGCAACAGTGCAAGGTTCTTCTCAGTGTAGCTACACACTTAAAATGTTCCCCAATAAATCACAAAATTTGGGATCACTCCACAAGCGTTAAATCAATGAGGATAAACATCCTTAATCTCCTCAAACCTCCGGTTACAGATTTACGCTGGATAAATAATGCGATGCAGACTTACGTAGAACTCAAAGAAGATGTTGTTGTCCACGTACTGGTACACAAAGGAAATGGATCCCTGCTTCTTAAGATGGACGGCGTATATCAATGACACGGTGCACTCGTCTCGGTTGGACTCCAGATAGTTCCCTTGAGGCACCCAAGTGGAGCTGGCAGAGAGAGCACAGAGTGGACAGTCTCAGATATCGCTCTGCTTTCTTGCCATCCTTCCAGGGAGGTGGAGAATGGAGTTAAATGTCACACAACTACCCCCACTACCATTCTACAGTATACAGATACACGTTTTGTTTGTGGCCAAAGCGTAGCGAGAGCGACTCGATTTGCATACTTCAGTTGCACTGAGCAGGGCTGATACACAAGCCAGGCCCGACACACAAGTGTGAATTACACATGAATTGGACCATGCGCTAGCCGTGAAGAAGGACCTCTGAAATGGCATTACTAAGCAGACGCGTGCATGTGCAGTGCTTCCACCATGCCAGCCTCTGCCAGTCCTTCATTCACACTCGAGCAGAACATGCGTGGGATCTGTGGGAGACGAGACTCCCAGCACAGATGGGTGTGTGTTCTTTCGCATTTGACGCGGGCGGTTGGCTGAGACGTTCATCTGGTGAGATTCCCACCCGATCCCGTTTCCGTTTAGAACGCCCACAAGAGAGACGACTAAACGTGCGGAATAAATCCCGCTCTAATCGCTTTCAGATTTCCTTAAACAGAAGAATCCCTGCGGGAGGCTTGGTAACACTCCACCTCTATTCACCCACTGTCTGCACCTGACATTTTTATCAAGTTCCCCATTGAGGTTTTTGACACTCATTTTCATATTATTTTATCGCCTCAGTTGATCAGCCTCTGATTTAAAGGCAAAGCAAACGCCCTCAGGTCAGTACACCTCCATGACCAGTGCCGTTTCCGAATCAGCGCACTTGCTTACTATTGAGTATGGCAGTTGAGCATACTTTTTTTTTAAAAGCTGTTAAGTACGCCACAATTCTGAAAATTTAGTGTTCTTAATATCCCCGGATGATATACACTTATTTCTGGGTTTTCATTGATAATAGTATGGAGGATATTTTTTTGCATACTGCATGTCACTGAACAGTATGCAGTGAGCAGTATATAGTACGTTAGTACACAGGATTCGGACACAGCCCAGGAGGGGACCACTGCTCCCTTAATGATCCCACAATGCACCACTGCTCCATTCCCACAATGCCCCTGTGGGAGTGAGGCCACAGGCGCAGGTCTCACTCACTTGTTGCAGGTCAGGGTGTCTTCTCCCGCCGGGCCGCTGTCCATGTAGGTGGCCAGGCTGGTGAACCCGGGCGGGATGTCGTCCCACTCATCGAAGCGGATCCCGCTCCCCAGAGAGTAGGTACCGGCGGCACACTGCGTGCACTGCTGGGCCGACATCTCCAGGAACTCACCGGCCCCACAAGAGAAAGCTGGGCCACAGGAGGGCATGTTATTTACACTCGTCACATTCAACTTCCCACTCACCACACACAACTTCATACTCATCACATTCAACTTCCCACTCATCACACATAACTTCATACTCATCACATTTAACTTCCCACTCATCACACACAACTTCATACTCATCACATTTAACTTCCCACTCATCACACATAACTTCATACTCATCACATTTAACTTCCCACTCATCACACATAACTTCATACTCATCACATTTAACTTCCCACTCATCACACATAACTTCATACTCATCACATTTAACTTCCCACTCATCACACACAACTTCATACTCATCACATTTAACTTCCCACTCATCACACATAACTTCATACTCATCACATTTAACTTCCCACTCATCACACATAACTTCATACTCATCACATTTAACTTCCCACTCATCACACACAACTTCATACTCATCACATTTAACTTCCCACTCATCACACATAACTTCATACTCATCACATTTAACTTCCCACTCATCACACATAACTTCATACTCATCACATTTAACTTCCCACTCATCACACATAACTTCATACTCATCACATTTAACTTCCCACTCATCACACATAACTTCATACTCATCACATTTAACTTCCCACTCATCACACACAACTTCATACTCATCACATTCAACTTCCCACTCATCACACACAACGTCCCACTCATCACACACAACTTCATACTCATCACATTCAACTTCATACTCATCACATTTAACTTCCCACTCATCACACATAACTTCATACTCATCACATTTAACTTCCCACTCATCACACATAACTTCATACTCATCACATTTAACTTCCCACTCATCACACACAACTTCATACTCATCACATTTAACTTCCCACTCATCACACATAACTTCATACTCATCACACATAACTTCATACTCATCACATTTAACTTCCCACTCATCACACATAACTTCATACTCATCACATTTAACTTCCCACTCATCACACATAACTTCATACTCATCACATTCAACTTCCCACTCATCACACACAACTTCATACTCATCACATTCAACTTCCCACTCATCACACACAACTTCATACTCATCACATTCAACTTCCCACTCATCACACACAACGTCCCACTCATCACACACAACTTCATACTCATCACATTCAACTTCCCACTCATCACACACAACTTCATACTCTTTATATCCTTTACACTCATTACAGTCACCCTCAAAGTAAGCACATTCATTACAGCCCTTCAAAACCTCTGCATTAACAAGGAGTACAGCGACCACGTCCAATCAGGGGATGGCGAGATGGCATGATGGAGAATCACACAGGATATCACCATAAAAGGGGCTATATAACTGGGCTGCAAACCTGCGCTAATTATATTTGCCTCAGTGATGGAGGAATGCAAATCATCTCCTTGTTAAAATATTAGCGTTTTAATGGAAGGCTACCACTAAGCAAAAGCACATCATACAGATGACTGCATGGCTTTAGGTTGCATACTGTTATGACAAAGAACATTGTGTTTTGTAGCTAAATCACCATCGGAAAGTACACCATCCAACAATGATTACTTTTTCCCTTTCCCAACGTCTTCTAACGACCTCTGAAAACCTAAAGACAGCACGTCACTGACGGTTCACCTCCTAGGCTCAAATTATTTATCACCGAATTAAGCCTAATCATACAAAATTGGCCTGGCTGTTGGGTGTTAGCATTAAATAAACTGTTAATTTAGGAAGAATGCAGTTTAATTACTCTCATCACTGGAGTCGCTGCTTTAGTGCCAGTCTAACTCTGATAGCTTTATCTGTTTTGTTTTGCACCGTTGGCCGTGCTAACCCGTGATTAACTAAACTCATTAGCAGTCCCTCAGCCGCAGTGCACACACCTGCTCACTGCACCGATGGGAACAACCTGATTAGACAGGTATACAGCTCGCTGTCAGAATAATTAAAAGGAGTTTTTTTTTTTTTTGTCTCAAGGAGAGGCGCTGCGAACATCCAGGATTAAACCGAGCCAAAGCCTTGCAGCGAAAATTCAGCAGGCCTGTTTTCGTCTAAGCGAAGCACAGATTCACTTATCTTTATAACACGTGGGTGAGTTATGCGGCGTGCTCATTGAAAAGGATAAGCCGCGAGGATAATCAAGGGGCCAGCGCCGGTGCGGTGCGGTGTAGCCCTGATGCAGATAAACAGAAGATGAAAAACAGGCCCAGGTGCTAAGCTAAGCGGACACACAGGGCGCTAAAAGCGAACGTGCTGAGCTCAATGTATTCAAGCCGTGGATATAACAAATCTGGCTTTATTAAACAGTCTCTTTTTGTGTGTGATTTTTGTGTTCTTTTACATGTTCATCACAGAAAATGAGCCAAGGCCAATGAGTCTCAGGTTGAAAAAATTATGAATTGTATCATTTTTCTTTTAGTAAACATTGAATACGGGTCCCACAGACCCGAACACCACACAAGGGTTAAATGACTTTAGAATGATAATAGCTATTTCAGAGCAATTGTCTGTTGTAATGAGGATAAAATCCCGCAGATTCTATACCTCCCGTATTCTTATATCTAGGATACATAACGTTAAAATAAGAAATATCTCATCTCTTTGGGGGAAATGGTATAAGAATAGAAAGTGAGGACATTCTTTTTTTGAATATTGTGTTGCCAGGCTCTCGGTAACAACGCGATGTGTGGCAACGGACGGCTGAATCCATATTGAACAGCATAATGAGAGCACCGTGGGACTCGCTATGGCAACACCCCCACCCCAACAATCACCCACCAAACAGCTGCATGTGTTTGCATGGTGCAGGCAGATAAGGGAAATCCATACGCTTAGGTGAACGGTAGCGTTCAAACAGCGGCATTTCAACAGTGTATACTGAGCCACAAGCCATTTTGCCCCTCCCACATTTGGCCCCACCCTCCGATAACATCTGACAACACAGATTAAAAAGACTGAGGCGTGAAACACCAAAAACTAACATCACCTTTCAGTAGCAGTGCAGATGGAGATTTTTAATCGATTTATTTCACTTTCACAGTCCAAACAGCCACATTTCCATACTCAATGTTACATATTTTTTTATATCTTAATACTAGTGTTTCATATATGAGTGTGCTGTGCCATATTTTTCTCATAATTAACTGTATTTGGACAAATGTGAAAAAAAATATAATCCCACAATATGGGATTTAACCAATAAACATACAGGATTTTTTCATTAGAAAATTGAATATAAACTGCAAGACTAAACCTCTAAAAGTCAAGATTAAAATGTACGTTTGTGGTTCCTGTTCCGATGCGTTCATGTGAAATAATTCAGTCATTCCGCTGCTAGCTTGCTAGTGCTTTTCCTTGGTTACCGGCCCCTAATCTTGACTACTTAATGAATAGGATGTATGCTGCAGTATGTCCTGGTTATTTTTCCTGACATTCTATTTTCAGCACAGTTTTCTGATCCTTTTCAAAAATGCAAGCGGGACCCTGGGATTTACATATTTAAAACCTTTCTAGTTCCTGCTCAAAGGACACCTCAAGCCAGTCTCTGGATTTCTCCTTTCTGCACCATTGTCACCGTTGCCATTCTGAATGACCAGTTGAATCTTTTTTTAAGATAGAAGATCAACAAGCACCTTTAAAATAAACCCAGGGAAGTTATCGTCTGAGGAAAGGGGCGGTTTAAAATTTTTGATATGCCTAAAAACACATGTTCCCTGGATTACTTTTTTTTTATCAGATAGTCTTTAAACCATATGACATACTATACTGGACTTGCTAAAAGACGTTTCTAAACCATTAGCAAGTGGGGCCCAATTCAATCGCAGAACCCTAATCTGCAGTACAGTTAACGCTTTTGAAACAACACACAGAAGTAAACTATGGCGGATTCTGTATGGCGCGCAGTCCACTAACACTGAAAAAAGAGCAGCATTCTTGTCCAACATCTCCTCAGAGTAACGGAACCATGATGAATAAATGTAGGCTGTTTGACCTGATAAAGGGCCATGTGCTCGAAACGTTGTCAATAAACTGGTGTTTTTTGCGGCATGCAGGTTCTATTCTTTTTTCACAATGTAGGCTGCCTGGACATTCCAACGCTCGGCATCCCAGGTCAACGAGGCAGAGAGACGTAACCTTCATGGGAGAAAAAGTGCAAGCGTAGTCTCCCCTCCTTTGATTGTAGCTATAGAGATACATCGTCTGAGTGGGTGGGAGAGGGCAACGCTGAACCCAGCAAAGCCTGCGCGCTAACACCTGCTTACCCTGGCCGCGAGATAGCGAGCGTTTGTTTCCCATCTCGCCTGCGGCAGGCATCGGAAACGCTAACCAGGCTAGACTTTCACTAAGTCTTAAAAAGTAAAAGGCTCAGCCAAAGCAAAGCGCTCAGATACAGCTCAGTTTGGATCTGAGAGAAACTTGTGTAGCAGAAGTCATCCTTGTCCTGCCTCGGGGGTGGTCACCCTACCGTGAACTCTTACCAATCTGAGAGGGAAAAATTCCTCTCCGCTGATAAGAGGGTGACAAAAATGCGGCTCTAGACTGCCGGGATCACCAGCATCAGCCGAGCTGTGCTTTTTTTTACGTTTAAAAAAAAAAAAGAGTACACATTACAACACACTTAAATCATCAGTCAAGGAGAAATGTGGGCTGGTATACATAGAATAGTTGCAGATCATGATTATAAACAGAAGTAAGAGATTAAAAAATGAATAAATAGCAAGAAGGGATCCAGTGGTGGAGGCTACTGTTGAGTTGTGGTGGGAATGATAAGAGGGTTGGACAGTGATGATTAACTGTTGATCGGGTCAAAGGGGCCAGTGCTCCAGAGCGTGATTTCCAGACGGACAGACGCACAGGGTTGGGAGACTGGGGGACGGGGGCACGGGCTGTACTTACTGCAGTCTGTGCCACTGACGGGGTCCGGTAGGCCCGTGCAGGTGCCCAGGTTTTGGGGGATGGCCACCCGCCATCGCGATCCGGTGCTGTCACACTCTGTGTACTCAAAGTAGTAGTCCGTCTGCAAGACACAAGCAGGACATTCCACCTTCATATTCTGGGCCCGCAGCGCAGAGCCCATGAGCTCCGAGCACAGGTTCTGCAGAACCGCCTCGTACCCAGACCGTTATTCTAAACACTCAAAGTTCTGTCTCCCTCATGTTGAAGCTGAAACAGTCCAATTTGATGCATCTTCAGAAAATGTCAAGGGGGGCGTGACCAAGAACAGTGGGTGTTGTGTACTGTAATATAGCACCAGAAAGTCCTGTCACCAACCAGAACCTCCTGTAGGGAGGCTGGGGAGAGGACAAAAGGAGTATTTGGTGAGCCGACAGGATGAAATATGGCCTTTGACCCCACACACGAAAACACACAGACACACGTAAACACGTACACACACACACACACACACACACACACACACACACACACACACACACACACACACTGTAACCTAGTACTAAGCTGCGTGGCTTACTAGGTGGCCGTCTAGTCGGTTGCAACATAATGTGCATGTGCTCTGTGCATGGAGCTCATCACCACATGGAGCCGGAGTGGGTGGAAATGTTCCCTTCATCCGGCTGTCAGGCTAAATGCTGCTGCATCCATCCTCGTTGCAGAGGGAACAATGCGCGTGAGAAACACAATGTCTCAGCTCGGCCCGTTTGCTTCGCACGCTCCTGACGCGATCAGACAAACCTCTGATTTCTGGGTGATTACCTGATGTTACCAGTTAGTCACCTGTACATCACACTGATCAAATCTGACTGATTTCATCACAAGCCCATTCTTCTACCCCTATGAAGAGTATGTTTATACTCTGTGCCAAGCAAAAGTTATTTCTTCATGGAGCACTGAGCAATAAAAAAAAACTTTTTATTAATTATTCATGCCACTTGTCCATTTATAACTGCACTGGGTGGGGACGCAGCATTTGAACCAAATAATTCAAACAACTCCTCCGAACAACTCGACCGCACTTATTGCATTTGGCAGCAATTTTAGCAGTGCGGTCAGAAGAAAGCATGGCATGAAATGCAGTTTATTTTAGGGCAGAGGCATTGCTATTGCTGACTGCCACACATGGTACATTGTGACATGACCAGAATAACCAGACAACCAGACAACCAGACATGGAGATATTGATGTTGCTATCAGATTCTGAAAATGGCAGCTCAACAATACCCAAAGCTGAGAGTATTCTGTCTATCCTCAATGAGAAGAATCAGCCTCAGTGGAACCATAGATATAAAACCATAGATATGACATATCATGTAATGTAATTTGGAATTCTGAAATGGAACAATTTGGCAGCCATCTTACCTGGGTATAGCTATAACTATGACCAGAAAAAGAAGGACTGGACAATGACGTTACTGTCTACCCATGATTCTTTGCAATTTGAGGAAGTAAATAACCAATGGGACCAGCGCCGGAGACTTGAATGAATGGGAGCAGATGCTGGTGACAGCTCCACAAAGGTTTTAAATCTAGGTCTACGTCTTTATGTTTTGGTTTTATTGTGTAATACTGGTCAAAATAAAATTACAGAAACAGAACATACTCTACGATGGTCCTTTTTTAAAATCATGTCAGGCATTTGTGAGTTTTGGTAGTTTTCATATGGCTATTTGATGTCATTGTAGCCATCTGTTAGCTTGCTGTAGCGTTCTATTCACGTGAATTTGCTGTTTGTATAAACCGTTGGAAATTGACAGTTGATTTGCAATATTATATTTAATATTTATAGGCTAGCTAACCTTAGCTATCCCAATTGTGCTAACTTTTGTGAATAGCTACCTAGCTAACGTTGTCATAACATTTTTTTTACCGTGAAAAATCCCCGACCTGTTTACATTCTCGGACAGATGTTTGGGAAATCTGTTACATGATAATGGCGATGATAACTTTGGGACTAAACCGGCCACTTTTTAGTTAATAAAACTCAAAAGTAACGTTAAGCTAACTTAGATATCAAGTGAGCACAAGTGGCTTACACTAGGCCTACTAGTTCACTATTTTTCATTCTTCTGTAAGGGGTTGCGCCACCGAAACGCACTTCTTTTTCTGGTCATAGAGCTATAACAGGAACCTATGGCATGCATTTCTAACCCACTGTGATGTCATAATTGGGTCAAAAATTGTACCACTAACTATGACGGTGGCTGTGTCTCAATTGCGAGGCGGCGACCTATAGTGGCCGCATCCTCCGTAGGACAGTCCTTTGTAGAGAGGAAGGCTGGGCTGGCTTTTGAACAGCAGCTGAAATGGGACAGTCTACGAAGAATTCAGGTTTACGTCACGGAGTTCCCGCCCACAACCTCCTCAGACCTAAACAACCAGCGTGTGAGAACTTAAGCCAGTGAGAGACTCACAAGAAAATAAAACCACGAGTAAAATTTAAAAAAATACTGAAATATAAAAATGGAAAATTTATTCGAGGTAATATACGTTTTAGCCAACAGGTAACGACATGATTACCGATAGCTAAACTTAAAAAATAAACTTACATTTAAACACCAGATCGCTGCTCTTGTCCGCCATTTTCCGTATCTACTGTCTTTCGGGCAAAATGCGCAAAGAATTGTGGGATATCTAAGGCTGCGAAGGATACACCGATATATCCTTCAAAATCGGCCAAAAGTAGGCTGCATTTCAAGGAGTCTTCGTAATGGGACAGTACTTCTGACGTATGCGGTCCTGAAATGCAGCCTTCGTAGGTCGCAGCCTCGCAACTGAGACACAGCCATTATGTCACATCTATGGTTCTATATCTATGAGTGGGACATCATAAATGATAGAAGAACCCCACAATGGACTTAAGCTTTAGCTTTAAACTTCAATACTTTCCTAGATTAAACTGAGTCTCCTGTGTGATAGCCTAACACACAAAGGAGATTAGCTAGCAATAATGAAACAATATAGAGGCTACCAGCAATTCCACAAAGACTGAAAGTTTTACATGTCACAGTACAGTGAACGGGCTTCTGTGAGCTGTTGCACAAGTTTTGTTTCCAGTGGAGTATTTTTCGAGACTACACTGATCACACCTGCTGCTCAGGTCAATGAGTGGAAAGTATTACACCATTAAACACTCTACATTTACATGTATTTGGTGTGTTTTTCTTGAGGTAGGCTACCGTGGGATATATCGCTCCACAATGGGGTTTTTCCACTGAATTTTAATTGCTGGACAGCAATCAATTGTGTTTCTAGACACGGCACACAAAAAATTCTCCACCTGACTGACTGCATTATGAGGGAGGCAGGGTGACAGACAATGTTCCCTGAGGGGGAATAGGTAACGCAAGCAGCCAGCCCACCTGCTAGGCTTCAGTACTGCCACCTAAACGCAGTGCCTAATAACAAAAATCATCATCATCAACTTTCTGAATAATCCTTTGGAAAGCTCTTTGGAAATAGTGAGGTTCTGGAAAAATAGTTGTTTCATCCATGACTGCAGAATCAATCGTGCTCTGTCGACATGCCCACCCCCGTTTGTGAGAAACCTGTCATCTCAGTTTTAGTTGCTGCATTTTTAAATGGGTCAAATATCCAAATTAGCACATTACTGTATATTTCATGTGGAAATCATCCAATGTTGCTTCAAATAGTTGTTGCCTCAAGCAAGGTTTTGTTCCTGCTGGATTTTGCTAAAGATTGTTTTTTTCTACATTACTGAATTGTGATATAAGGGGCAGTGTATCACAGCTAGGGGTATATATAAAACTTTACAAGTTTTTTTATGAATATCTATCTATATATAAAGTCTCAAAGCTCACCTGTAGTTATAAATAAATCAGCACAGACAGTCCAGAAAATTTGTGAATCACTTTCATTATTTTTTAGCTAGTATCAAACAATCGCCTGCTTGGGTGGGCGCAATTATACTTTAAGGGACATGACTAGATCTGTGGAAATGACAGCCAAACATGTAACAGAAATACTACGTGTAAAAATGGTCCCAGCAAAACTATGATATTAAGCAAGAAAAGTGATTTTAGACAAAAATAAATTGACTTTTTTTTTTAAACAGAAACCAGGGAACTGAGAATTGAGAATGTTAGATTCTGTGTCTGATACACTGTACCAGAGCTTAATGTACAGGTGCATTCCAACAACCGTCAGATATGGGTTCAAAAATCAATGCTGAAAAATCAGTGACAAGGGACAATCTCTATTTCTCAGATGCGATCAACAGAATCCTGTTTCCAGCAATAAAAATATAAAAGTTCACCATTTGTAATCAACAGAAATAATGCAAAATTCAGTGATTCCTTGACAGCAGAATGCGACAACAAACGCAGTGACCCATATTTGAGGTTAATCGTTGTAGACACACATAAATCTCAAAATATGTTCCTTTTGCTCAAGCAAACACAACGCACTCAGCCACTGTATATAGACTAATGAGCACTATATTCTGTGGGCGTCTACAGAAGAGATCATAAACTGCATTATGTATGTATGTATCTGAAATATGTTTTTGCATATACATACAATATGTCACATATTATAAAGTTCTCACCCCTCTTTTCTGTATGATTTATACCTCAGTGTTAGCTGCAAAGCAACATACACTATACTTCCGCCATCTGATTGTAGCATGTGAAAATATTTTTGGGCGTTATTTTGCAACGTAAGCAGTTTCATTGTATTTTTGCCCCTCCCTGCTCAGACAATGAGCAAACCTCATAGTGTATTGGGAATAAGGACCCAACATCCTGACTCTGCTTCAATGAAAAGTAGACCGAGAACACCAAGCAGATGGCTCATCTGGTACTTTGCCTCTAATGAATGACTGGGGGAGTCCTGTGGAGGAATGCTGCCAGTTTGACTTAAGGCCGTGCCACTCACCCACTGTGACCCACAATTCCTTGCACAAACAAACAGAAGATGCTGGGTCACAGGGAGCTCCAGATGTTTACATAACTGCAGTGACAATAAGGAAATGTGAAAATCCAGAAATGTAGGGCAGCCATTTTGCCTGAGGCTGTGAACATAACATCTCACCATAACAGGGTAAGGGTAATCTTGTCGCCTTAAATTTCACTTCTGAATATGTAACTCTTATATGCAACAGTGCTAACAGGATCGAGCACACTACTGGCTAGAGTTTAGTGTCTTTACTGTAGCTCGGTGAGCTAATCGTGTCTCCTGGCAACCATGAGAAAAGCCAGGATGGCCAATCAAAACCTGAAGTCTCAAACCCATCTCCATTGCACACTCACACAGGAAAACATATTAAAAATATTTGTCCCTCTTATTCTAGTATTTCTTATGCTGTCCAGTTTTATTAAGTCAACGTTTTGGAGCAAAGACCGAATGTCTAGACATTCATTGAGTGTGCTGACCTTTTTCTGAAATACTCACAAATTAAAACACCAAAGTGGAGAACTGAGGAGATGCAAATAACAATAAAACAAACAGTGAAGATTACACAAATAAACCATAATTACAAGTGGTTATGGTGATAATTATAGCGGTAATCGTGAGAAGGAACAGCAATTGAACCTAAGCAGCCCTGACACAAAATAACGTGCTGTCAGTAAAATATGTATGTGCTCCTTTGTGTTATAATGTGTCCTGGGAAAAAAAAAAAAAGGACTAAATTGTGCATATAGAGATAAGCTGGAGCCCAGTGCAGTGGGCTTGCCTTTGTCATGGTAATTACCTCAGAGATTCAGATAGCAGCAGGTACACTTCCTTGTCATTTATATTAGGGACCAAGACAAAGACTCCGTCTCGCACTAATCACCAGTGTCATTTCTGCCTTTCTGAGGCGTCACCGTAAATTTGCAGGATTTTGGTAGTTTGCCGCAATATAAACGTCTGTTTACAAGATTCAGATTTTTATTTGAATTATTTTTCAGCCTTCCTGCTCACGCTGTATCTGCATGTCAGGCTATACAAACACAAAAATGGGTGGGGATGTGTTCTTAATGACTGGACAATATATTTATTCAGTAAAATCCCAGCCATTACCTGTCAATCAATGTACTGCATGGAACATTTTATGGAGAAGCCTAATTACTGGATGTACAATAAATTCTCATTTGGTTTGAATTACGCTTTCACAGAAAAACTCCATTAGCTGATGAGGTGATCTTTTAAAAAAAATATAATTTAACATCTTCATTTTTGTTAAACTGTAATATTTACAAAATAGGAAATAGTAGTTGAATACAGTAACACAAAAATGCATAGGCTATTCTGCTTGTTTCCCCCCCCTAAATAAACCCTTCTTAAATCACAATATTCACATTCAAGGTAGCAGCTTGGATCCACTTCATATCTCATTAACCTGCAAAAGATACTATAGACAAGTACAGTCAAGAAGCTCTACTTTTCTTGACCCGTTTAATTAAAAAAGAAACGTGTCTCTCGCAGTAGCAGAGCCCATGAATATTTTCCGCATGGTTAAGTACAAGGGCTAGGACCCGAAAGGACAGTGCTGAGCAGACTCGTCTTCATTACCGTACCCTGAATTATTATACAAATGGAAATTCAAGTCAAGCCATCGACAACCACTGCAGAGATAAATGCCTAAAAATCTAGAACATGCAGAAAAGCAGAGCTTCCGAGCAAACTATAGCATAGTGTGTGCGGTAAGGTTTTCAGTACCAAGCCGTTGTTGACACAAGTCATTTTCCTGCCGAGTTTCCCCACTCTGTGTGTGTCTCAGACTCATGCGTGAATTCACCAGGGTTTAGTGCTGTGCCCTGCGCCATGGCAACCCCAGCTGACATGGCTGTTATTGAGAGAGCACCTGCCAAAGCTATGGGCCTCTGCCGTATCACTGTTTGTTTGTACGTAAAAGAAGGCCTATGTACTGATTGCATCCAGGGAAGGGCAAATATTGGCTGCGAGGTATATGCACAATGGCATTGTGGGCAAATTACCTTGGCTAATGCAATGACTCAATATCACTTGAGAAAGTGCATTCTTTCTCGCAGCATTTTGTGGCAGCTTGTCTGAATTTGGAAAGAAGGATGTCAACTGAAATGAACAGAGAGTTATCAAAGGTCATCCCCTGGCTGCCATGGGGGTTGTGACGGCGAGAGAGGAGTCACATCAAGCCAAAAAATATACCCTCAGTACTGTGCCGGAGACTTGCTGAAATTAAGACATTTTGCATATCCAATAATTCAGCAACACAAATTCATACACAGGCGATCCCTGGAGTCATCTGCGGATAGAATAGTTGTCATCATCTTAAAGCCACAGAATGTCTGAATTAATTAAAATTTCATTTTTTTTCCGATTTATTTCGATTTATTTTTTTTGGTTGCTTGTCGGTTTTCAGGTAGGCCTACAGTATATTTCAGCAGTACTTAAGGCCACACTTTCAGAAGAGCAGCTGTTAAAAATGGTTCTCTGCAACAATAAATTCACACAGTGGAAACTTCATTAGTTATAAAAGATACCACAAATACATTTCCAATGGTAATTTACTGTATAAGGTACTAGTGGACTTTCTGAGGGAGAACTAACAGTTTAATTGAAAACCTTTTTTTTTTGCTAACCAAAATGTATCATTGTACATTGATCGTTGTGTGCATTATACTCCTATGGCAAGCCGTTTAAGCTTTTATACTGTTTTACACTTGTTTTTAATATCAAAAATTGAATTTGAACTATGTTATAGGCTAATTCAAATACCTGATACCAAGAATTAGGCTATAATTATAACTATATAGTTAAAATGTCATTCTTGATATCAAAAACTATAAAGCTTAAACGGCTTGCCATAAATATTTCAATATTTACACATGCAAAAACAGATATGGGTTACTGAAAACTATTGCGGCGATTCATAATCTTTATCATCAATGCAAGACGGCGTCATATCACCAATGTCAGACTACCCGTAGCAATGTTTCGATTGTAAAAATAACTACAATGGTCAGGTCCACAAGAAAAACTGTCAGTGAATGATCTAACTACACCGCGTAGGCTACTTTGATGTGATGTATTTCCAGGGTTGTTGATACCTTGCAATAGCGTTTCTGGTCAAGTATGACTCACACAGTATTCTTGAACGGTAGGCTACCGCTACGCAGGATAACTAAATCTAAATAGAGGTAGTGAAATAGAGGTATTACTGAAAAAAACAACAGTGTTAACTTGTATCTTCTCACTCGTAGTATAGGCTACTAGAAATAATATAGCCTAGGCTACTATAGAAATACCAGCCTGTTTAGTGTTAGTAGCAATAGCCTACTAACAGTGATAGCCTACCGGCTATATAGGCTATATTGTATTACGAAGTATAAAAACAGCATGTTTGTGTTATTTTGTAACTAAACCTATAATGATCGCATTTTATAGTCGCATAGCGTGACATAGGCTACTGTAGGCTTTTGAACCGTCCGAAGTGCCATAATTAGCAAACCGACCGAATATACTCCGAAATAATAACAATGGTGACAGTTTGCAATTGCAAGCGTTATGTAGGCTTACCTCTTTACATTGGGGAAGGTCTTTGGCCACGACTGTCCATTGAAACAAGCAGAGGATGACGAGACCGCTTCGAATAAAGAATGAACAAGGCATTAAATAAAACACTGTGAAAACACTATGGCCGATCGGGTGTTTTCGCCCTTCCATTGCATTTAAAACGATCTACAAGCCCAGCAGACAACCATTGAGAATGTATGCTTCTGTGCGAGAGTGACTGCGATTATTCTATGCCTATAATAAAGGCTCAGTCCGTCCTCCTCCGCGCAAGGCTTAAGCTCTGGCTTTAGCCTGCGTTCAGATCCACTAGATTTTGACAGGCATTGGCGTGACGTCATTCAGTATGCCCAGGCAAGTGCAACTAAATGAAAGTAGCCTACATTTTACGTTTGCTTTTAATTTCGGAGGACTTCGAAGTGTTTACACGGGTTTACAACAAATGACGTGACAAGTATTAGAACTAACTGTTACACAACTGACAGTTTTTTTTTGTAAAGTTATGCTCTAAAGGGAAAGAACTGACCTTTAATTCTTCAGAATAGCTACATCTCGCCAAAGGGCATAAAGGATATGTTTCAGTAGCTATTCACTTTATTTATGGTCAGATATATTCCCTCATATGCTACATGGTCAATTAGCGCACAACTTTGAGTTATTATTTGGATAACTAAAACAACATTGATGTTGTTAAAAGATTAAGAGGAAACATTAACTACATCACAGCATAGTGTAAAACGATCATCCATAGAGAAATATCTGGAAGAACTTACCATATAGAAAGTATTTATTCTTATGGAATGCAGGAGTCATAGAGCACAGGTAGGCTATCAAACTACAGTCCTGGAGGGCAACAGTGTCACCATGGTTTTCGGGGTGTTCTCTGCACCAGTGGTTCATTTAAGTCATTGATTGGCTAAATAATCTAGACATCTTGTTCTCAATTCCTTAATTGGCCACTGATTCAAAGGAAACCACAAAAACCCGCAGACACTGCGGCCCTCTGGGAATTTAGATTGACAACCCTGTGGATTGGGGGGTGTTTGAACAGTTTCCATTCTCTTAGTCGACCATGTGAACATTATTACCTTAGAATACATTTTGGAGCCTTTCATTCATTAAAATATAATAGCTGCGTTGGGTGTGCTGTTGCGCCTTGCTCTGTCCTTTTTACATAGATTAGTTGCAGGTGCGGAAGTCACAATAATTCGTTTAGCCCTCATTCATTAAAATATCACAGGCATGTCCACATCAGTGTGAACATTGTTAATAACTTGATTTCATTGTGCAGTAATCAATATTACATTGTTAATAATTTTTCTCCTGTGTGGTATGCCCCTGCTTATATTGGTGAAAACATATGGTAAGCCTTGGTTCTATATTTAAACAATCAAACCTTTAAAAGGATGGAAAGAATGTAAAAAACCCTAACCAAGGGCTTTTATTAGCTACAACTTCCTCATTAAACGTGATCATTGCAAACTTCTATTCATATTGGTCCTTTATATGTTTGTGTGGAGAGGTCATCAATAATTCATGTAATGAATAATGTATTCATGCAATGAATATGCATTTATTCCCTGCGCCAGCATTTAAGCATTGAATCCCGACTGTGTTGGCGGTGGTAGCGAACTCAGGTGCCTGCAGCCCGCTCCAGCTGCATGTTAAAGCTTGGACTCCTCTGACGCAATGGCCGCGTGGCTGAACTGCTGCCGATAGGAAAGGCGGCGCGTGCTTCAGACGAGAGGCGTAGGCCTACCGTGTACTTGTCTGTGATCCGCTACATTTTACAATATTGCCGTGATGCTGGAATGGGACACTTTGAAGCTCGACAGTACATTTGACACTTCTGTGCATTCATTGCAAACCTGTTATGCAAGGAAATCCATATGTATTTGAAACAGGTTCTACATTATGAGGGAAAACATGCAGGAAGAATTACTGCACAATTGTCAGGGTTCGTTAATCCCATGCAGCCCCAGAGGCAAGAGGATACAGGCTGGCTGCACTGGTTTTTGTTTTATTGTTCAACAAGAACAATATTAATATTAATAGGCTAATAATCCATGTGCTAAACCTACAGTAATGTAAGACCATGAAAATAAACTGACAGCAATAATGGTTTCATAAAGCCCCATCCACATGTGCAGCGTGTTATTACGCTCCATAGGGAAATATAACGTGTGTATAAAGTGCTTATACCTGGAAAGGTAAAAAAAAAAAGTACAAGTTCTTCACTGAAACCTGAAAACATTACATTCAAAAACTATTTTTTTTAGTACCACTGTGACTAATGCATTATTATTATTAAAACAACAATCCTAAGAGACATAGCTGAACACATTCACCCATTTAATAATAGTGATTCGTCGAAGCCAAATCTTTCCATGAGTCTGCGTACTCTCATTGCAGTACTGAAGGTCATTCTAATATAAGACTCACAGCATTCGTTGCAGAGGTTGATTTGGCAAAATAACAATGGGTTGTGAGTCTTGTGGACAGATGTACCAAGAATAGAGCTAATTAGCTCTAGCTTAATAACTATTGAGCTCTGTGACTCTGCAAAGCCTTGATAAAGCTGCCCCTAGACGCCTGTAATGTGCTGCAATTTATGCCTCTGGATCAGATGCTTTGTGCATGACGAATCTTTCTCAATTCAATGGGAATTATTAGCTACTTGTTTGGCAACCCTCTTATGCCATCTTCATTTCCATAGTTTAAAACGAAGCCACAATGAAATGCAGTTGGTTACATTTGCATTTCCCCAAACAAGATGGACGATGATGCATTTTGCCTCTTTTTTGTGGTGTTTATGAGACCTGGGGGGTAGTATACTCAGCGGAACCACGGAAGTAAGTATATCATACGGGGTTTTTAATTATGCTATATTTAGAGAAAATATTGCCCACTTAATGACTTTTTCATCCTGTCTACTCAACAAGCCTACCTAATAGTATGGAAGGGTGCTGATTCGGACACAGCCTATCTCTTTAACAAGGATCTAGTTCTGTGTCTGCAGTTCTTAATGCTGACTCACGGGAGTGCTGTTAGACCATAAAATCTCAAATTACCCTGAAAGGCTCGAAGCGCAGGGATTTCTGAACTCCATTGTCTTTCAGATTAGTCTCTTGATTAAAGTTATGCATAACAAGTGTTTAAGTTCCATAATTCTATGCTTCAACAGATTTTAACACAGTGCAACAGTTTCACTCATTACCATCTTCCACAGATGAGTTACTAATATATGATTTACTGATTTACTACGACCTAAAGCGAGTGCAAAACATTTTAGCACACGCAAAACCAATAACATGACCAACGATTGGTCATGGTATTTGTTTTGCACAAATCATTGGTTGTGTTATTAGTTTTGCGTGTCCGAAAAAGGTTTTGCAAACGCTTAAGGTCTTAGTAAATCAGGCCCATAGTGAGTGAAACAATATCACCTGTGTAAGATGAGTCAATGGTGCAGCAAATGGTAATGAGCTAAACCTGCACTGCTAAATTCTAAAGGTCTTAGTAAATCAAGCCCTATGCGTTTACCCTTCCAGCAGTTTGCAATTCAGAGGTTAGATGAAGGTCTGTCAACTAACAAATGTAACTGTCCAAAAGGAGTAATGTGCCACAGCACATTGCAGAAAATGCAGGCACTAGATTTTATTTCTGATATTATGTGGCTTTGGGAGTAAATGATCCATCAATCAGCATTAAAAGCACTGCTCGTTTACTGCTTTTATGTTGCAATGCATGTAAAGAACACAAGAGTTACACACTGATTCTGATTTATTACAAGAATTTTTGAAATAATGGCAAATCTTGCACATTTCAGACCGATTATCACAAATAACACCATGTGCAATGATTTTCAAAAAAGTACAACAGGATAGGAGGATGCATGCAATTGATATTTACAGAAGATTTTATTCATCTTCATGTCTTCATTCAAGTGCTTTAATGAGAGGAATGTAAACAAAGACAAATTTAAAAGATGTCACTGAAAAAAAAAAAAATTTGCAACTTTGGAATATACACTTTGTGCTTTTATATACATTTTATATCCATAAATAAAATAAAAAGCTGGAGTTTGGTTGCCAGGCTTTTCCTTGAGTCTTGATTACATTCGTTTTGCATACTGTAACCAAACAAGCAGTGCTTCAAACAGCTGATTACTTGTGCAGATCCATCATTATTTATATCAGGAGAGATGATATTGGCATAGAAAAATAATGACATTCCTTAGTTTAGTTGTGAACACTGACTTGCAGACTGGCACATTAAAGCCCTCAATGTAACAGGCCTATCCTGACAGATAAGATCACGTTTCACTGCTCAAAGTGAACACAGACTAACTTTTCTACAAGAAGATGAGAAATCACTTCTTTACATCCCTGAATTGTAAGCAGAAAACTGATTAACTCCATGCTAAAATAATGTTGGCTAATGATCATCATACGTTTAAATGGTTAATACATATAATTTCATTACAATGACAACATTCTTTGTGCTTATTCTGCTTAAGGTACAATAGATTCATGAAGAACAGCTTTTTATTTTATTTTATTTTTAATTAAATGCTTCATAAGGCATACGTGTAGCCAACTCATCTCCCCACATCATGAAAATACAGGTTGGCACATATACACAGCAAGACAATTGAACATAATATGTAGTATATCAGGTTTCGGAATTTTGGCTCCAAGTCCCCTTGTCGATACCAGAATATCTGTGGGAATAGATTTAAGTATTTGCTTTAGTATTTAAGGAATGTTTCTCAACTGTACATCACAAGTACATTGTGTGATAAAAAAAAGTAAAACACTGTAAATGTATAAAATTTGGTTCTTCATAATACTTACTAGTACCAGGACTGCAGCACAAATCAAGATGATACAGATGGCAAAGAATATATTTAAAGGTTTTGGAGGTAATGTAGGAAAAACAAATGAACTAATAACCGTTACCTGTAAAAGGAAATAACAGAAAATGAATCATAACTTTATATGTGTTAGAAGGTTTCACAGTACAAAAATACACTATCCGGATGCTTTTACACACTGAGAAGCACTTACCTAAAGAACTTTTAAAAAATACTAACACCTTGCACATACGCTCCTGAAACAACCCTACAGAAATAGTGTAAATTAAGCATACTTACTACAACTAGTAAAGATGTCAGCCCACCAACTACTAGGTTGATGACTCGATCCTGAAAGGAAATAAAAGAAAATTAGCCAAACAAAAAGAACTCCAACCCTGGCATATCCGTTCATTCAGCAGGATTCTCTGCTTCTTCATGACTAGGAGGGGCCAATTCTATGTCTGCAAAAGGATTCCACCCGCTTTTCTGCCATTTTCCAACGCCCAGTCCCATGCCTTAAAATAAGTCAAATAGGAGGAAAAAAGCCAACTGCTGGATTGTTCCCAAAGGCACGAGAACCCCACCAGACCACATGCTCAACCCCCACAGGCCAATACGGGCCAACAAAGGCAGAAGAAGAGGTCATTCATACCCTGGCGGACGTCTCTCCGAACAGGGGCCTATTATCCAGTCCACTGGTCCCATACGTGCGGGTTGTGAAATCGTCCATCGCGGGGCTCCTGGGAGAATGAGTCCCGAGCACGAGACCCCCTAAGTCTCTCAGCAGGCGCAGTGCCTCATGTGGAGCCGTCGTAGCGCGCGATTGGTCCTGTGGGAGAACGGCATTCCTCCGGGAGCTGGCTCCCGCCGTGCGCGGAAGGGGGAGGGGGGGGGGGGGGGCTTTAACCGCAGAGAACCCTACTCCAAGGAGGACTTTCTAAGAGGATCATGGAAGCAGTTAATGTTGTTGTAGATGTTAGTACTGCAACGAGAACTCTTGAAACTTCGAACACATCCGTAGGAGATACCGCGCAGTCAGGTCAGGGTAAAATACTGGACACTTTCCGCACTGCAAAGGGAAATCGTAAGTGTGACAACTTATTAACACAATCGCTTCTATTTGCAGATGTATGCAATCACAATCAATTCAAATCAACTCAAAATTAAGCCATGTCCCTGGGAATTGGAGTCCTACATTCATCGCTGTTGACCAGGAACTAATAAAAATTTGCTTACAAATGGTAAAGTATCAGTATTCATTGAGAACATGCAAATAATAATTGACAGAATGTTCTTTTTTCTTCACAAAACCATGAAGCAGTGTGCACATGTATTTCAGAGCAAACCATTCACAATTTAAGTGCTTGTGAAGAATTAGGCTACTTTAACACCATTATGGAAGAAGTTAGGCCACGTTTCTGCTCCAGTGCGTTGCGCATTAACACAAATGCAGTACAGACAGTGATCTGGGCCAGGAACATACCACTTCCTCCTGACAAACCAAAAACCACCTGCACTTTGGGTCGCATGATTTGCATTGCTTTTCCTGCACCAAAGGACGTAAACTACTTTTCACAGCAATTTTTCCATCATAAAAAACAGCCGAGCATGCACAAATGAACAAAGACATCATTTAATGCAAGGGCCAAAGGCTTAATTACAACATGGCCTTGTGATAACAACGCAAAAATACTTGGGGTGTGACTGGTCAGATGATGTGCTACCGTAACATCTACACCAAGCCAACTTCCGTATTAGTATCGGAAGCATCGCCCCAAGAATAATGACGGCAAAAATGTTCGAAAAACAAGCATATAGCCTATTTATTTGAAATCAGACAACTTGGAGGACAGCTCACTCCAAAACGAATAAATGTAACTAATTCAGCTAGTCATTAAGACACATGGAATGTGGACTCAACCACCTGCAGACAAGCATCGATATACTCATGTACAACTGGAGTATTATACTCATTCAATGGCAAATCTGATCTGGAATATTTGTCACTCCAACAGGATTACAATGTTGCCATGACAACAACAGGATAAGTGGTTATATTGCCAGTCTGATTAGTATTATATGACCTGGACGATGTAACGTTACTGTGGTCATATAATACTAATCAGACTACTTAAATATCCACTGAATTCACTTGACACTGCAGTTGGAAGTACTGTCATAGGTGGTAGGCTATAGCAGATACACAAATGTACTAAATACAACTCATATACACCCATTCCCATAAAAAAAACTCACCTTTATGCTCCATGGGGAAATGTTTATTGTCCAGGGATTGTTTTCAATCTTGAACTACCATTCATGACTCCTATGCATTGAACATTATGCAACTCCTACAGAATGAAAATGTGAACATGATATTAATAGTAATATTAACTAAGGCTATTAATTAAGGCTACTTAGTTGACATGAGCTAGTTACAGATGAGAGCAACAATTCCCACTTACAACTAGTTAGCCTGCAAGCTTATCAGACTTACATGGATTTTCATTATGAAAAAAATGCATAGCCTAACGTTACATGCAATTCACTTAACCTACCATTTTACTAGCCTAACTTACCTTACGAGCAAAGCTCGACTAACGTTAGTAAAAAGAACGGGGAAAAAAGACATAGCTAAAACGTTTTTAAAAAGTAATAAAAAATGACTTTCAACACAAACTGGCTATGAAAAGCGAACGTTAACCATTGGGTTAACAAGCAGGTGAAATATTCAACTTGTTGAAAACACGCCAATTAGTCTAAGTTAGCTAATTTAGGGCGTTTTGACCAACCAAAGCTAACGTAGCTAATATACAACGTGTAACGTTACGTTAATATAACAGTATGTTTAGGCTAAGTAACGGCTATTTATAATGTGCAATGTGTGTAACGTACGTTAGCTATCTGACCCACCCCACATGTATGATGAGCATGACTGTACAGAAACAACACGCTATTAGCCTTCGCTAGCTAATTAAAGGCTCATTTAGATTACGTGTTAACGTTAGCTTGCTAGCTAATGTTTGCGAGCACTAGTACGTTAGCGTGTGGACTAATCGTGACCTCAATGGCTAGATTTTGTCGTAACACTAGCTTGTTGGCTATTATTTTTAGCATGTTAGCAACATCATGCTGGAGCCCAATCAGTGTTTTTAGTTAGTTAAGCTAACTAAGCTAGCTGACTTGCTAAAGCTAACCCCAAAGATAATATAAAAAAAACTCAACGTTAACATTGACCTGGCCAGGTTATTTTGAAAGGCATAAGTTTACATATAGTAGGATAGTCTTAGCTAATTTAACGTTACCTAACCACCCATTTTAAACCACTTACCTGGCTGAGGAAAATATAGTAATTTAGTTGACTGGCTAACTTTAGTTCACTATTCTATATTTGTCTTGCTTTATTTAAAAACAGATCCTTTTTGCAAGCTAATTCACAGCTTCCCCATCAACAGCAGGACTCTGATTCAGGTCATCCAAGTATTAAAGGCAAATGCGGAGCTTAAAGGGCACGTACACACTTCACGTGATTTAGTTCATGGCGACAAAAACAAGCGATGGAAACCAATGAAACTGACTTGTCGGCCAAAATAAAAGTAGAATTCATTGTTTGCATGTGATGTCAAATACTTGTTTGAAACTAATTGTTTACAGTTACCATTTTACTATGGAACTCACTACTATACAATATTCATAACAATTCTGTAACGTTAGCTAACACTGTTTATAGCCACCAATGAGACAGACACTCAAGTGAGAGATGAGTAGGCTATACCGTTTGCGGAGACTGATCAGCAGCACCTTGGAAAACGCCCTTATACACAGGGTAGGAACGGATTTTTCGTGTGAATGCAGTCTAAACCCATCACTGGAGTCTACATTACAAATTTCTAATGTAATCTGTCTCTGCCCAGCTACTACCATCTATCTGAAGAACGTGGTCAGCCAGTACTGGCAATATTGGGAGCCCTCTCTGGAGGGCAGCTGTTCCCCTTCAACATCCACTGACAGCAGATCTGTGACAACATTATGGGGGGCATCGTCCAGAGCCCTGAGTCAGTCCGGTGTGGTTCCCTCCTATTCCCACCAGGGGGCGGCAACAGGCAAGTTTCCCTATTCTCCCCAAGGGGACACAACGGGCATGTTCTGGACAGAATTCCATAGTAGGCCACTATTTCCTGGAAGAAAAATGGCAAGATGAAAATTGTTCCTTTAATTTCAGGAGATGTACAGAGAGGTAATCTCTCAATGTGACGCAGACCAGTCCACACGGATCCATTTCAGCCAGCAAGCCAAGTTGCTTCTTAAGCTTCTTTTCACCATGTGTTGTATACGGGATGTTGTGCAGTGTTATCTGGTATTGCATTGATTTGAATCATTATCTGAGTTTCTTTGGTGCAGGTCCATGTTTAGCAGTTCTGAATTGTGCTGCTCTGTGATTGGTCAGGACGAGCAGTTCTCCAGTGGCAGCAGGCTTCCCAACAGACCCCTGGCGGCCCGGACGGAAGGCTCCGTCACATCATCAGCATCAACCCCTCCACCACGTGGTTTGGGGAGAGGATTCGAAACCGATTTTGTCGTCGAGTGAGTAAGCTGCTGACGTGGGAGACCATTAATATTTGTATTAAGAGTTATTTAACTTGTATGTTTTGCATGTACTTACAGAAATGGTTTTGGTGTACCATGCTCAAGGGTATAACAGTGATGTTATAACAGTGATGCCACATGGTATTTGAACATGAAACTGTATATGAAACCAATGCTATAAATGGTACTTGACTTGTTTTGTAAATTGAGGCAATTGCAGGTTTTTGCAGGACACTAATATGCATATAATGACTTGTTGAATCGCTACATTTTTGGTCTCGGAGGCAAGCAAGCCCAAATTACAACTTGCGCAAAAAATCCAGTAGTACTGTGCTCTTTAGATTCAGTTGGTGAAGAGGAGATTTGAGGAAATGTGGTGCCTCCCTGGAGAAGAAAGTTTCCAGGGAAACTGGAGCCAGGTCTTGCTGTCCCCCAAAGTCTGGAGAAAAGCTCCATCTAGTGGCTGCCAGAGGGAACTCCATGCAGGAACGTACCCTGCCCATCAAAACGGGTTATCAGGTGGGCTGCGTAACCTTTGTAAAGCCCTGGCTTTTGGTGGCAGTGGCCTTACTTCCTGGTTAAAGTTTAATTTTAATCAATGTCTTTGTTAATGGCCAATATTGTCATGAGTTAAATTGTTTTCCATTGGCAGACGGCAGCATGATCTCCTGAGGAAAGTTTGGGAACGTATTTCGTAAGTCATCCAACAGGGGGCGCCAAAGTACATCCACGCGTAAGAAACGCTTAAAATTATCAGTGATCCAGTTTCAGGCGTTCTCCAGGTAACTTACAAAGAGTAGCTGAAATTAGTTTTGTAGCATTTACAATACTCCAGGAAATGATGCCCACACAAACAAGGAAATGGATGTAAACAGCTTATTTAGCTGTGAACATCCTTAAAGGGGAAGTTCGCCCAAAAATTTGATTTTAATGTTTCTACATACCCGGAGTGCTATTTAGCCATCCAGGTAGTTTAGCTGAGAACTCATTAGTTTTGTAGATATCTGCTACAGGTCACCATGATATCACAACGGACCTTGACGGATCCAAAGTTTGTGGCACTCGAAAAGCACCAAAAATTCATATTCAAAGAAATCAACAGCAATGTCTCTTTCCAAATATAATGACACAATTCTTTACGAACATCCACAGACCTTGTGCATGTTTTGTTTGAAAACTACTTTCTAGAAAAGTGCACCAACTGATATCTGCACAAAGTATCAACCAAAGCACAGTAGTATTCTGGGGCTTATGTCAACACAGTGCCCCCTAGAATACTGGTGTGCTTTGGTTGATACATTGTGCGGATATCAGTTGGTGTACTTTGGTAGAAAGTAGTTTTCAAACAAAACATGCACAACAAGGTCTGTGCATGTTTGAGCAACCATGTCATTATATTTGTAAAGATACGTTGCTGTTCAGTTTTTTTAATGTCAATTTTTGGCGCTTTGACCGCCACAAACTTTGGACCTGTTGAGGTCCATTTTATCGAGGTCATGTCAAGGTGAGTTGCAGCAGATAGCTACAAAACTAGTGAGTTCTCAACAAAAGTAACTGCATGGATAGATAAAACTTTGGGTATGCAGAAACATATCAAAAGTACATTTTTGGCCGAGCTGTCCCTTTAAGAAATCAGTCGCACACTCAAGTTTCTCCTTACTGTGTTAAAATGACCAACATTTAGGCAGAAGATGCATTCGTCAGGGTGATTTCCATTGACCAAGCATAGCCCTGTTATAGGACAAATGATTGATGGGTGAGACAAAACCATGTGGCATGATAACACAGTCAACATTTAAAGAATTATACATACAGTGCATCCGGAAAGTATTCACAGCGCTTCACTTTTTCCACATTTTGTTCTGTTACAGCCTTATTCCAAAATTGATTAAATAAATTTTTTCCCTCAAAATTCTACACACAACACCCCATAATGACAATGTGAAAAAAGTTTTTTTGAGATTTTTGCAAATTTATTAATCAAACGAGCCCCAAACCATCACTCTGTTGCCAGATATGGAGTAGATGTGGATGGATCACTTTAAGGGTTGTTTCTCATAGAGTTCTATAGGAAAATGAGTCCGGAGAAATAACCCTTGCAGTGATCCATCCACATCCATATCTGGCAACAGAGTGATGGTTTGGGGCTCGTTTGATAGCTCAGACCCTTGATAACTTACAGCCATTTAGCCAGCCATGTGTTCCATACTGTACCAGTATAATTTACAGCTGAATCTAGTCTCACCCCCCAATTTCCATAGAGATCCATTCAAATGCAGAGAGGTTATAGTATCGCTTGTAACAGTACCTGAAAATAAGATATCGACAGTTTTTTGATGCTGATGGTCACAGACTTCATGAAGTAACAGCATGTAAAGGATATGCGACCAAATATGAAATATGATACTTTAAAAATACGTTAAAGCAAAGGGTATGAATACTTATGTAAATGAGAAATTTTAGTTTTTTATTTTTAATAAATTTGCAAAAATCTCAAAAAAACTTTTTTCACATTGTCATTATGGGGTGTTGTGTGTAGAATTTTGAGGGAAAAAATGAATTTAATCAATTTTGGAATAAGGCTGTAACAGAACAAAATGTGGAAAAAGTGAAGCGCTGTGAATACTTTCCGGATGCACTGTATATACAACAGATCAACAGCGTCTCTTAAAATACGTACATGATTGTTATGCATTGCGTGCTATTGACTGGAAGTAGGCCTGGATATTGATGCGTTTAAACGTAGATCATATTTCACAAGTATACACCTGTAATTGCATATCGGTAAAGAATATATAAGTCTGGAAAAATAGGTATGTAAACTGACTGTTTACATTCTCTGACAAGAGAACCCAGGTGGGTGCTATACATTGGTGGTGGTAGAGGTGAGTTTCCCCCTCGTCACTGTAAGCGCTTTGAGTGTCGTGAAAGGCGCTATATAAATGCAAGGTATTATTATTATTATTATTATTATTATTATTATTATTATTATTATTAATAATAAGAGACCAATATTTCCACCAGCAAGCTTTGTTCAATTTGTATGTTGTCATCAATCTAGACAGTGCAACATAGCTTTTGAAATGAGGTTGCCAGGTGTGCAACTTTTTGTCAGTATGTGAATGATTTTCATGCCTGCACCAGCCCCCCCCCCCCCCCCCCCCCCTCTCTATGGCATATGTCGCCATGCAGCTGGGACATCCACCCCCCTCCCCCACCCACCCCAAAAAAATACAAATAATAAACCAACCATGGTCTTCATTCAAGACCTTGCTAAGTAGTGTCTTGGTCCTGGGCTAAAAAGCAAAAACCTGCACCCACAGGTCTTTCAGCCGTTTTCGGATAAGAGTGGTCGCCTACCCCCGCTGTAGAGTGGTGAAATTTTGTGGTTCTGCGCACGAGGCTAAGAGCTGCAGTCTGTCCCGTGTGAAGCTTCTTAGGTGCCTGGTTTTACAGCACGCCTCTAACCATCTCTGTCAGGAGCATCGCAATAATTAAGTCACAGCCCAGACTTACCAGTGCGGGCTAATGAGGTCCTGCTGGGACACAGGCCTTGAAGTGCTGCCCCAGACTGTGTGTGTGTGTCAGTGCGTCTGCATCTGTGCATGTGTGTGTTTGTGTGTCCATATGTGCGTGTTTGTGAGCATCTGCCAGCCTTTATTGGGCTCTATATCCTCCTGTTACAACCTTGTAACATGCACAGCGTATGTTCTCATGGGCTTCTGGAGTCTGTATCTGCCACTCATCATCAATGGCACTTTCATTCACATCCTGTACCATCACCCCTCATTTTCTGTTGTGCAATGTTGTGCTGCCTAGCAAAGAGGTCTGCATTTAATTGGCAGAGGCTTATAATTTATAGGCCATCTGCAGTCAAGGCTAAAAGTGTACAGAGTCTATAATCAAAATCATAATTTTAATAGTTTTATTAATCAGGAAGAACCTATTATGCCTATTATTTTATCATTGAAGTTGATTTCATTTATTTTTTTAATCGTGAAAGCTACCAGGTTTTTCCCCACAAAAAGAGGATTTGGTACTGTTGGTTTGGACACTTTATTGCATAAGCAACAAGGCACAACATTTTAACACAACAGCGGTTGCAGTTTAGTTGGCTGCCAATCAGAAGGGGAAGAAGTGAATATCTACACAGAACCGGCCTTGCTGTTCATATCTCCACTGCATGTGTTCAGAAATGGAACTTGACATCAAATGGAATTTTCACTCTTGATAAATTTGAAAAAGTAGGCAAACCTCTATGTTGTGGCATATTAAGCACATTAAATGTGAAATAAGTGATCGCACAGAGAATTAAGCCTCCGCTGCGATGGATTCTGACCTTAGACTTGCTCGTCGCGCTGAATTTCCGTTATTGGCTGAGCTTGTGAGTGAGAAAGTCAGAACACTGCAGAGTATACCTTCAGTGTAGCTGGGACTTCAAGTCAAAGGCTGCATTCACAAGCTCTTTGTGAAAACCTATCGGTCTATTAATAGCACCGTGTTGCAGCAATACCTTGTTTGTAGGGTCTTTTGTAATTCTGTGCCAGGTGGCACACCTGATGTTGAACAAGCCAATAAGTGACAATGTCTGTATGGTGTCGGCATACATGGATTATAAAGGGTTTCATGTGCACCCTTGTGCTTTGCTGCCTTGTTTGCTATGACCACACAACTAACCAGAGTCTCCCGTAGGTCCTTGACCGTGAAAGCTTTTGAATTCTGAGTGTGGATTTTGTACCAACCTCTTGCGTAGCTTTATTTCTTTCGGTTTTGGCATTGTAATAAATGCTATACAGATGATTATAGTGCCTCTGTATTTTAGTGACACATCATAATGACACTTGAGAAATTGATCAGTGAGGTTGCTGGGTTAACTCCACGGGACAGGAGTATATATGGGTTCAGGAGATGAATGGTACTGTTGGAATCCATATGATGACTGCATGCTACTCGGCACTGTCAGGCCTGAAAGGAGCTGCTCAGCACTGAATAGCAAGCAGGACAGAAAGAGTGTGTGTGTGTGTGTGTGGGGCAGATTTACTCCACCTACCAGTGCTGAGCTGGAGTAAGTGATTTTAGTGCTGGGTGTTTATGAGCTTCCTCTATCTGCATGGTGTGATCTCTCGGCCTGGAGCCTGAATTCACAGCACTATAGTGTTAGCACTGTATTATATGCATTCATTCTGTTAGCACTCTCTATATGCTGTACGCATTCATTCTGTTAGCACTCTCTATATGCTGTATGCATTCATTCTGTTAGCACTCTCTATATGCTGTACACATTCATTCTGTTAGCACTCTCTATATGCTGTACGCATTCATTCTGTTAGCACTCTCTATATGCTGTACGCATTCATTCTGTTAGCACTCTCTATATGCTGTACGCATTCATTCTGTTAGCACTCTCTATATGCTGTACGCATTCATTCTGTTAGCACTCTCTATATGCTGTACGCATTCATTCTGTTAGCACTCTCTGTATGCTGTACACATTTATTCTGTTAGCACTCTCTATATGCTGTACGCATTCATTCTGTTAGCACTCTATATGCTGTACACATTCATTCTGTTAGCACTCTCTATATGCTGTACGCATTCATTCTGTTAGCACTCTCCATATGCTGTACGCATTCATTCTGTTAGCACTCTATATGCTGTACGCATTCATTCTGTTAGCACTCTATATGCTGTACGCATTCATTCTGTTAGCACTCTCCATATGCTGTACGCATTCATTCTGTTAGCACTCTATATGCTGTACGCATTCATTCTGTTAGCACTCTATATGCTGTACGCATTCATTCTGTTAGCACTCTCTATATGTCCCAATTTCTTCTAAGTATTCCAATAAAGAGGATGAGGCAGAATCTTCAAGAATGTTAGACTTTATTCCACAGACGCTCATAAAGCCGTGACCTCTCTGCAGAGATGTCCAAATTACAGTTTCTGTTACAGCTCGTTTTATACATTGTTTTTAACGCACAGTTCTTCCCATTCTCCAGTTCTTCCCATTCTCGGAAACCCCATCCCATTTCTCCGCCCAACAGGTGTCTCTTCTCTCCACGCCACAATGGTTTCCCAGCCTCGCATCTTCTGGCATCTTCCTGATTGGCTGGCACCAATTCTGCTGAGTTTGGGAAACCATGGTGGTTCCCACCTCTGTTTCCTCCCCTTGGAAAGCACCCAACCTCCCCTTTGCCCTCTCATACTTTGGCCGTTAAACAACTGTGGCGCAACTGTCCGTTTCCCAAAAAATAAAAATGAGTATATGTCACCCTGACCGTCTAACTATTTGTGCGTGTCACGCATACTACTTTGGCCTAAATATAACTCTATCACAGTCTATGAAAGTGCACTTTACTCAGTGTGCTTCTACATTATTCAGTGCTCATACATTGTTTTCATATATTTTGATACATTCAATACATGTCGTCACAGGTAATACAGTTCACAGGTGACCAATGGAATTTCCAACAAATCCCCCTTTGAGGCTTAATAGCCTCACAATCACCATTCCATAAAACATGTTAATTATGCAGTCCTGCGGGGGAGGGAGATAACCTCCTCTCCTGACCCCTCTAATATCTTTCCCATCATATGCCTGGCTCAATATTCCCTCTGCCCTCATTCACTATGCATGGCTATCAGTCATAACCACTATGCATATGACTCTCACTCACATGCAGGTTTTCGCTCCTTCACTGCGCAGTCCAATAAATGTGTGCATCGTGAGATTATATGATAAGATAAGTGTGTAACATTTAGAGGTATACGTATGGTTAGTTTTCACTGCGAGGATGCCATGCAGCTGATCAGCCGAGGCGTCCGCACTCAGTCACAAAGACAGTAGTACCACTCTGCCTTCCGTTTTTCTCTGATGCCGTAACAATCCTCGGCTACCCACCCAGCACAGCACCCGCTGTTCTGAAAGAGTATATGATAATATGATTAACAGACTGATTATATTTCATTGGTTATCATAAGGAGAATCATACTTGTACACCCTTCCGGTGTCCCAAGCTTTATCCAGGGCGCGCAAACCCGGAGAGCTTGCCCAAAGCTCATCACTGGAGTTTGTCAGATACATAATGGAATAACGCAATGGTAGGCAGTTTACAGTTTTAAACATTGGCCGTGGCCACATATGTCGGCAACTTAGTGCAGCAGGTATTTGTACCGTGGCCTCAAAACAAAATTGTACTTCTTTACATAGTATTACTCCAAGGTGAAATGTTCGTGTTCGTCTAATGTGTTTACATATGTCCAGAAGATAGGGCTTCCTACCCCATGGGCATTGTAAGGCTATCTGCACGTGCTGGGGGTCGTCTACTATCCAATCAGCTCTAACAAATTCAGGGTATGCTGCATATATTGGTGCTAAAAATTGTTCACGGTACGGCATTACTTTTGTACACCTGAAATCAAATGGGCATATTCTCCTAAATCTTCTATTAAATCTATGCATTATCTTACTCCTTTTTTCTTGTACACCTCAGAGGTGCACCATCCACCATATGTTTTACACCGGCCGGATATTCTGGTTCCAAATCGTGTGAGTGGTGGTGCGTGGGTATTATAAAAAGTGCAGACACTTTGATCCTTCAAGCCTCCCTCTCTCGGGCGCAGCTCCAGGCTGGATCCCTTTCCACTGAGTTCCTTCCACCCGACTCCTCTGAGTGAAGGATCCTCAGCCTCTCTGCTTCCCAGGCGTCTCCTTTTCAGAAACCCTGATCACAGGAAGCACTGCTCGCTTACTAACGCATTCGGTTTCAGCTTACAGTGGCCTGACTGTACATTGAGCCGAGCGCGGCGGCCATGTGCTCCACTACAGGGATGCCACTCATGGTCTTACTGCTCTCTGCGACCCGACCGGCCGGTGACCCAGTCGATGGCGATCCCCAGCCCAGCGTCTAAACACCGAGCCCCGTAGTGGTAACCAGCCACCCGGTTGGGAACCGACGGTCTGATCCCTATCCCACTTTGCTATGGGTATAGAAACTTTGACCGTTTTCACCAGCCTTGCCTGTTCACAGAGGTCGCCTCTTACGCCCCTCTGCTAGGTGTGGACTGTCATCCACGTACCACGCAGTGCCTGCATACTTACATGCGACAACTACGCCGACTAGATGGTACCACGGCAGTATGTCAATTCATACTTCGTCAGACACGGGGGCCTTCAGTCTTCTCCCCTGCACTATACATTATTTTTAACGTGCCCTCGGAACTTTGCAATTCTGCCGCCACCTGTTCCTCACTAGGTTCGGGGTGCCTAATCCCCTGCCTAATGAGGTGAATGCTTAAATCCCTGCGGCATCCTAGTATACAGTCAAGCCGGAAAGTCTGAACACTCCTTTCACCTTCTCCACGTTTTATTACATTACAGACCTATACTACAATAGATTGAGTTCATTTTTTGCCTCAAACATCTACACACAATAGCCAATAATGACGAAGTGAAAACAGGTTTTTAGAAAATATGCAATTTTATTTTACTGACAAAAATAGGTTATTTAGGGGTTACATATCTGTACACACCCTTAGCCTAATACTTGGTTGCTGCACCTTTGGCAGCGATTACAGCTTCAAGGCGTCTTGGGAAAGAAGCTACGAACTTGGCACACTTGTTTCTGGACATTTTTGCCCATTCCTCTTGGCATATCCTTGCAAGCTCCGTCAAGTTGGATGGGGAGCGTCGGTACACAGCCATTTTCAGCTCTTTCCACAGATGTTCAATTGGATTCAGGTCTGGGCTCTGGCTGGGCCACTCAAGGACATGCACAGACTTTCTCCGAAGCCACTCCTTTGTTCTCTTAGCTGTGTGCTTTGGGTCGTTGTCATGTTTGAAGGTAAACCTTCGCCCTAGTCTGAGGTCCAGAGCGCTCTGGAGCAGGTTTTCTTCAAGGATCTCGGTGTACTTTGCTGCATTCATCTTTCCCTCTGTCAGGACTAGTCGCCCCGTTCCCGCTGCTGAAAAACATCCCCACATCATGATGCTGCCACCACCATGCTTCACTGTAGGGATGGTATTAGCCAGGTGATGAGCGGTGCCTGGTTTCCTCCAGACGTGAAGCTTGGTATTCAGGCCAAAAAGTTCAATTTTGGTTTCATCAGACCAGAGAATCTTGATTCTCATGGTTTGAGAGTCCTCTAGGTGCCTTTTGGCAAACTCCAAGCGGGCTGTTTGGAAAAGCTGGCTGCTTTTACTAAGGAGGGGCTTCCGTCTGGCCACTCTACCATAAAGGCCTGATTGGTAGAGTGCTGCCTGGATGGTTGATCTTCTGAAAGGTTCTCCCATCTACACATGGATACACTGGAGCTCTGTCAGAGTGACCCTCGGGTTTCTGCTCACCTCCCTGGCCAAGGCCCGTCTTCCCCGATTGCTCAGTTTGGCCGGGCGGCCAGGTCTAGGAAGATTCTTGGTGGTTCCAAACTTCTTCCATTTACGAATGATGGTGGCCACTGTGCTCTTTGGGACCTGTAAAGCTGCAGAGATTTTTCCGTACCCTTCTCCAGATCTATGCCTTGACACAATCCTGTTTCTGAGGTCTGCAGATAATTCCTTGGACCCCATGGCTTGGAGTTTGCTCTGACATGCACTGTCAACTGTGGGACCTTATATAGGCAGGTGTTGGCAATCCCCAATCATGTCCAATCAATTGAATTTATCACAGGTGGACTCCAATTAAGTTGTAGAAACATCTCAAGCAGTATCAGTGGAAACAAAATGCACCTCAGCTCACTTTTGGGTGTCATATCAAAGGGTGTGTACACTTGTGTACATATGATATTTTACATTTAGATTTTTAATAAATTAGCACAAATTTCTAAAAACCTGTTTTCACTGTGTCATTATGGGCTATTTTGTGTAGAATTTTGAGACAAAAAATGAACTAAATCTATTGTAGAATATGTCTGTAACGTAATAAAACGTGGAGAAGGTGAAAGGAGTGTTCAGACTTTCCGGCTTGACTGTATGTATACTGTTTTCCAGCATACGTAAACGCAAATAACTCCTGACTTTCTTTCGCCAATGGAACGCTGTACGCATTCATTCTGTTAGCACTCTCTATATGCTGTACGCATTCATTCTGTTAGCACGCTGCATGTACAGTCACTCGAGTATGGGTCACACCTCACTGGGGAAACTGTAGTGGTGCACAAGGCCTGGGTATTTCCTGTGAGACATTTGAAAAGCGGATGGGAATCGAAGGGAATTGACCTCGGTGCTCCGCATCTGAAATAGGATTTTGTTTCCAAAGGAAATGCACGTGACTTTCCAGTTTTGTCTGTGGGCTGAATGCATAAAAATTAACAATGATTTACTTCCAATGCCTTATGAGGTCAGGAAAATATTCTTTTGAAAATGTTATGAATTCCGCTTTGTGAGATTTTGACACTAGCAGCGTTCTGGGTGCTTCTACCTCATGCATGTTCAATTAGTAGGTGTGATATTTTGTTTCTTACACAATGACAAAAAGGTTGGTTTTCTAGGTAGCTTTCAATCAACCCTAAGATTTTTTTTTTGCTTAAATGCTTCTAGAATATTTGTGTAAATGTTTAATATTACTCTGTCTCAACACATATCCAGGTAGTTCCCTGAGAAACTGAAATCTGACGGTTCCTGAACACCTCTCTCCATCGAACATATCCGTACTGTCAGATCCTCACCAGGTGTGGGAGGCAATGTGGTACCGGGGTCTCATTGGCCTCCATGCAGTCTTTGGCAGTATGACGTGTTTTTGGCAGAGCTTTTACACCGTGCTCATGTTTGTTTCAGTGGCGGCAGGACTGATGGCGTATTTATATAAATCTATATAAGTAAAACTAAGTTTAAAGGCACTTACTCTGGTATAGGAAACAAAGGGCTGCAGTCCAGTCAGTTGGCGTTGTGAGAATTCAGGGTCACCTGTTGCCTTTTGCATAAAGGGGTTTAAGAATATTTACTTGGGTTTTTATTTTCCACTGCTTGTTAGTTGTAATATGATTAAAATGAGCTGTGAACAGGCTTGCTTACTTTATTTCCTTCCTCTCTATAACAGCCATGTAAGAGGCCTGGGAAGTCACATGTGAGGCTCTAGTCTTTAACTGAAGGGTGTGGGGTAGTCTCAAGTATTTTTTATGCTGTATCTATTTGTATACTGATTTATATTCTTATTGCAAAATGTATTGAACTTCAAGTTACATTTAGACGAGACCAGAAACTGAACCAGAAATGTTGTAGTTCTTTTTCAGAAAACAGGAAAACCACAATATTCAGAGAAGCTGTATGACACTATCAAGTGTGACTCATGGGTGTGGTTCATCAAGATTGTTAAAGGCATGTCTATACACAGAATGCTAAATTAAATCCAGTTACAGTCGTACTTTGCAAATAAACTGTAGTTGAGATTAGGTTCTGAAAATGTAATGCAGTTTTCATAATGTAAACAATTCCATTGGAATGTGTCTTCATTTGGATTAATCCATCCCAACAGATTAAAGCATGCCTTTTACACTAGTGAAAACTGCAGGCCGAATTTTATTTTCATATCAGTTTATAAATTATCCAGACCTGTACACAGAACATATTTGACAACTTTCCCTTCGGCACTATTTGCTCAGAAACAGGAAGTCCCTGAGATGCAAATAAAATGGAGGGCAAATTTTGAGAGGGTCTCCATGTATTGAGGCTGTCCATTGATTGCTCCCATTTACCACAAGGCAGAACTTTATTGGGTGAAGCCAAGTGCAATGGTGAGATGTTCTTTTTTGACAAAATTTTTTGACCAGTTTGTGTCACTTATTGCAACACCAAGATTAATTCCTAGATGTCTAGTTCTAGGAGTCATTGTAAATATTCCTGTTCTGAAAATGTGCTATGTATTGAAGGCATTATTTCTAATGTGCTGTGCAACTTTTTTGTGAGGACTGGGGAGCTATTGTTAGAATTAATGATTTAGTATTGCTTGCAGTCTCTCTTTGATTCTAGCACAGATGTCCAATGTATGGTGTTCTCTCCAGATATCGCCATTTGAATTGACGCACACTGTTGCGTACAGTTGGGCTTGGTTTACGCAAATATTTAAACGCTACCATGCCGCAACCGGACAAGGATATTTGTTCAGTTTGCCTTTGTAGCTCATGACTTTATCAAAAGTGTTGCATCACGTAAATGATGCATCTCAGTCAATAACTGAGAACAAGGTTTGGCCTATTCTCAAAGGACCCGCCCCTTTTTGGTCAACTCTGGTTTAAGCACTGATTGGAGCGTGAGTGTTTGTGCTCCATGGTTGTAATTCAGATTGAAAGACTGGGCCTTGCGTCCTGTTCCCTCCTGTCTTTCGGATAAGGAATCCCCGCTCCAGGAAGGGCTGTCCGCAGGGACCGGCTCAGAGGCGACGGAAGACGGACCGTTATCAGGTACGGAATACTTTCCTCTCCCCATATCATTATCCCCTTTAGATAGCATTCATGGTGTGTATGGGAGTGGCTTTGGAACAGGCAGATGTGGCGCACAGCAGGTCTCTGAAAGATGCTTTAGTCTGCTTTAGGCTGTGGGCCAGGGTTCCACACTGATATTTCTTTCCAAGGAGCAAAGTTGAGAAATTTAGGAGCTCACTAATGCATCCCAATTAGTAGAGTGTACTAAATTATGTTTCCAGTTGGCACACAATTTTCAGGAGCAAATGCTGCTAAAATAGGAGCACCGTAGATCCCTGTGGGTTATGCCCACATGCATGTGCATTGCATTAGTTACCTCTTTGATTATCTGGTCATTGTTGTGGGTGAAATTAGTTGACCTCATGTCTTATACTTGCAAATGGGTTTCAACCTTTCACTCATGAATCTTTTGCTTTTGGTCCCGCCCTCAGGCTTCCGTACTGAAATGTGATGGTTATAGTCCAGGCTCTTTTGTTTTTAAATATCTTGAACAAAAAGAGATGAGCTGGGCACATTTTCTATCATATAAAGCAAATCGCACACCTCGCCAGAATATCTTGTGAGAGGCCTTATCGGTCTGAGTTGAATATCTCTGGAGGGGCTGTATAGTTTTAAGAAACCATTCTGCAGTTTTAATGCAAGCTTTAAAATGCATCTGGTGCCTGAATGGCAGTCTGTGATCTGTGATTGACCCCACATGCAAGCAGGAAACGGTCGGAGCCTCTATGCAAGACGGTCCATAGATGACGTCAAAGATTCTATACATTCTCCAGATGTTCAGCTCTGTATTCATAAAATACTATGTTCTCTCTTCCACAAAATGGCAGTTTTATCATGCACATGTTCTGAAATTTATTACGGGCTGTGTCCAAGCAGAAGCACTGTGGCAATGGATGTTTTGTCCTGTAATTTAGTACCAAAATCTCCTGTAACCAACCAGTCCCTCCCACAGCTTTGAGGTAGAGGGCACAGACGGAACACTGAGTAAAGTATCTGGTGTGTCTAAATGAGCTTTGCTAACATGTCCCCTTTGTCATGTGTGGACATGACTGGACGAGTGGGAATAATGGCGGTGCAACATTACCCCCATGCTGATGCAGTGCTGTGGGACAAATTAAACTTTCATTACTTCCTGTGTAGCACACCTGGGTCACATGGATCTAGCCAATCACACGCAGGCAGCCCTACGGTGACACTGGGGGCACTGTTCTATTCATTATGGGTGGGACGGTCTCTGGAGGCGTGTGAAGAAGAATCACCCGAGGATGCCTGGTGATAGATTGGGCTTTTAATGGCATCGAGGGCTATTCTGTGAAAAATGATCCAGAGTTAATCTTGCAGTTACTGTCAAATTGGATCATAAAATGGGTTTTGAGTTTTCTAGGAAAACACTACTCGTTTGAAAATGAGCCCAAGGGATTGTGCTAATCTGGTTGTACCAGGAACATCAAATAATTGTCTGATAAATACCCACCTCTTTTACTGAGGTTGGTTTTTTTTAATTTAAAATGTATATTTTTTAAAGAACAGTCTGAAATGGTGATCATCCATATACATCTCCCTCTATATTGAGAGTAGTGTCACTAAGGTTTTGAGACACAAGGTTCATATTGAGCCTGGTTACTCTGGTGTGTAGCAGTGCTCCATAGATAAATCACACAGTAAACACAGACTGGCTATTGTCCCTGGCTTCCTGTAAATAAGCGTTGACTGTATATTGTTTTAAGGGACTCCTGAAAGGCAGCAGGCTGAGGGTGTCTTCGCGTGATGACCTTCGTTTTGTATGTTTTACTTCCCCTCAATGTGCTCCGTGTTTTTGGGAGGCGCTCCGCGCTCTCCTTCCTGTCCTACAATGGAAATCCCGCACGTTCAGCACATTTCTGCCTATTGTTTCCCCTGTCTGCACAGAGCCTGTCCCCTCACCTTACGCAGGAAACCAGCCAAATCATACAAATCACTGCCCTTGTGTCAGCAAGTAGACATCACTGTCCTGCTGAAGCTGTTGGACCATGTGTGGGTCACTGCAGTGGGTAAGACGTGCAAGATAATGGCTTTGTTATAGACTGGCCCTCTTAAGAAGCAATACTGTTAGCGTTTTCATTTATGTACAGAATGATGGAATTAGTCGGGAGTTGAAAA
This sequence comes from Synaphobranchus kaupii, assembly GCA_029718625.1. NCBI lineage: Eukaryota > Metazoa > Chordata > Actinopteri > Anguilliformes > Synaphobranchidae > Synaphobranchus > Synaphobranchus kaupii. Next base: position 14,333,682 of record CM056377.1, on the reverse strand, counting down.
TGAAGTATGTTGCGTTGCGCTTTTTTTTTATTGTTTGCCAACGTGGTTAAATCATATGTTCAGAGCTGTGACCTTCTTCTTTTTATATAAAGAACTGCATTTTCGTAATTATTATTATTCCATTAGTTTTAATCGATCTTGTTGCCTAGACAGAGTTGCCATTACATCAGCCTAGCTCTGCTGGACTAAGAGCTTAGCTTAACCTCCGGGCTTTACACTTATTTCAATATGCACTTCTAGTTTGATTATATAGGTATACGAGGTCGATTTCACTTACAGGGTCATAAATCAGTGCTCCACTGTATGCTATGTTGTGCAAGCATCCAGGACAGTCAAATGCTATACAAATGGGACATGCTTTATGTGAGTAAGCTGTGGGCCAAGTGGACAGGGGAGGCAGTTAATGTTTGCGTATCCATCAGGACAGAAGAAACGCTTAAGCCACACACACTCAGATGACTATCTTATAGCTGCAGCTTTAAATTACCAGCTTCTCAGAGTTGGCAGTTACCAACCCCCTACAACCTGAGAGAAACTGGAGGTGATGTAATCTCTAAGGGACCCCCCCACCACCACCACCACCACCACCACCAGCAGCAACGCTTTCCCAACCTTTCCCACAATGCCCCACTCTTTTGAAGTCATGATTTAATGAATGCATGGAAAGCAATAGAATAAGATGTAGGGTTAGACTAGTTTAACTGCTAAGGCCACTCTAAAGGAGGGCAGCTTTTAGCCCCACTGCTTTTATCAAATTTGAAAGTGAAGTAATTGGATTTTGGAGGCCAGGGAAGCCCCGTGCTTGTATTTATAGAAATATAACCAAATATATCTGTCCCAAGCACTCAGTTCTCTGAAAGGTAATTGCAGGGAAGGGTTTGTTTACATTCATGTATTTATAAATTCAGATTTACAGGTACAAATTGACATCAAAAGATCAGCTACATGTTGCTCATACAGTAAAATTAACAAACTGCTTTATAGTGTGGAATTAAATGGATCTAATTAAATGCTAAACTAAATTGATATCGTAGCTCCACACATACATACAGGTAGGTGTAATTTTAGGGATAAAACCATACAACCCATTTTTTGTTTGCATATGCAGTATGATGAGAGGACTTTCATTACATCCAACAGCAATATAGTAGGCAAATCTGTGTTTTTGTGCTGTAATATGGGAAAGCAAAGCTGATGGCTCCCTGTGAGCATTTACAGTGATGGAAGAATGTAAAACTTTAGTCTGAATCTACCCTCAAAGAACAGCATGGTTCAGTGCATATTTGCCCAGTTACAAGGCAAACTTCACGCTGGAGTGATGCTGTTTTTCTCCTCAGAGCCTTGTACTCTGGTTATGTAACAGGAGGTGTCCCGAGCACAGGAGTGGGTCTAGGAATGACCAGGATCTTCCTCCCCTGTGAGGGACAGGTTGGTGTTATATTTATTGAAATGTCTTCTGAGGGCAGCATTGCATGTGATTGGTTCTCTCAGCCATCCAATGAGCGAGAAGTTTATGGTTAGGGTTAGGTTTATGGTTATGGTAATCTTTAAATTCTGGGGTAAGACCAGGAAATGTGTTTTGTGTGACATACCAAGCACACCAATAGTTGCGCTCATTAAACGGACACTGTTTCTTTAGGTTAAATTCTCATAGAACTACCTTGCTGTGACTTTGTGAATCAGGTTGAACCTAGTCAGGAGACTCCAGGCTCCAGCATGATTTGCAGTACATTATGAATGATCTTCCATTCTGATTTTAATTTTTAAAGAAAAAGTACAACTTAGATGGCAAAAGTAGATTTATCGTCTTGCGTTCAGTTATTCACTGGGGCATGTTATTTACTATAAGCGTGGTAATGTGTCGAACTTTTCAGTATATTTTGTTTTCATACCACCAATGTGATGAATGCTCAAGTTTTCCTGGAAGCCGCCAGCATTTGCTGGAACGGAAAGCGCAGAAAGTTCGATAAGGTCCGCGATGTTTACATGCAATGCACAACATTTTTATACAGTCTATGTGCACAACAGCCGTTGCCATGGCACCCACCAACGGACAGCCTTTTTTTGTTTAACGCGACGAAACCACAGCGAAGCACGTGGTCTGCTCAACTTGTTTTTTTGTTTTTTTTCTTTTTAACAGATATTTTGGGCGTTAGTGTTGCTTTGGTAGTAAATGCGTGTGGGTTCATGTGGGAGGAAGCCTAAAATGGCTGATCAGTTATCTCAAGGCCAGCAGAAGTGTGCCAGTGTCCCCTGGGGAGGTGCCAAGGTGTGAACAATGTGCACAAGAATGTTTTCTGCAGTTTATTGAGCTTGTGTTTTTCTTCAGCGACGACAGTAAAACAAAGAGAACGTGTCAGCTGATGGGTCTTCCCATGTCCCATTTGACAGTATTCCTTTCCCTTAAAGGGAACAACATGGAATTTGCTTTACAGGAAATGCACACCCATAGAAAATCTTTTGGCTGCACTAAGCGTTTATCAGAATAAACTCCACCTCCCTCCCTTGTAGGGACCATTTTTGTGAATCCTTTCTCAGGGACTTTTCCTCTTAACTTACAGAGAATGGGCTAACAACGATAATATTTATGATTTCCCAGAAACCATTTCTTTAAGTGTATTCCACCTGTAGTATGCTGATTTCATAATGCAAGAAAATCAGAATACAGCCATCTTCGTTAGTTTTGATCACCATTGCATCGCGGCATAATATATAGTACTTTTTGCCATATGGAATGCCATGGAACAGTAAATGAATGTGTACTGTTCCCGGACCTAACAATCAGAACATTACAGTCCGGAAAATTGGATGGGAGCTGATCATTTTCCAAAGTGTTTTCCACGCGGCTGCCTCTGTATTCCTGCCGATCGGCACGTATTGATGTGCAGGTGATGTAATGGCGGTTGGCGGTTGTCTCTTACTAGGTGGAGTCCCCTCTCTGGCTCGCTACACTCTGAAGCATGGTGCCCCTCCACTCCTGCACCTGTTTCCTCTGCAGCATTGAGGGTGGGTGGGGGGGTTCTGGGAAGGGGGTGGTAAGGGGCATTGGGGACAAGCTGACTCATTTGAGTCTCTCATATGAGCGGGCTTCTGTGTCTGTAGCGAAACTGCCACTGCCACGCCCTCTGGATCACAGAACAGTCATTTCACTTTTGTATGAGTCAGCTCTGAGCTGGGGTTCTTAGGGGGATCAGTGACACCCCCCCCCCCCCCTCCCAAATACACACACATACACTCCAGCACAAATCAAAGGGTGTCTCGTGTGACACTAATTAAAGCTCAATGACTTCCTATGACAGAGAATATGCAGTTTACAAATTCTAAATAAACATTCTGAACAAACAGTCTGAACAGAAATGGCTCCAACCTGCTTTAAATATGAAAGTGAGTGCAAAGCATACACAGAGTGTGGCCTCGTGGCTTTTCAGGGCCTTGTTTGCATGAGAGTGCCTTTCTACAGTGAAGGAAGAGCCTTAGAACTCACGAGGTGATCAGTGGGGAGGGAATTTTTGAGGGTGAGTTTGAGAAGGGCTCTAGTGTGGGATTGGATGGGGCAGGTTCCCGTGTGCTTTACCAGGGTGCATTTACTGCAGAGTCGGGATGGGGGCGGAACAGCCGGACCAAACAGATCGTGGACCATATGATTATAAACTCCTTATAAGGTAAAGGTCACTTTGGGGATTGACCATGTGGCTTTAAGGGACACCTATCTGTCTGATCAGCTGCTTAGTAAAGGTTGCCCACCCCCACCTGCCACCATTTTTATTTTTTTTTGGTCTTGATTGAAATTCCACATTTGACTTGTCTTGTGGAAATAATTTTGGCACTTGGTCATTTTCCTCTCAAACATACTTTCTTCAGCCCCTTGTGACAGTTTGATTTTAAACAAAGGTTTGATGTATTGACTCCTGGTGGTTGTAGAGCCTCAGCTGAGACCTGTGCCCCAGCAACAAACAGTCATGATGTATGACTCCACCTGGACAAGACTATGTAAATGTATGCAAATCTCAAGTAGGGATCATGGTGGTGTTAATTGCTGAAAACATGAGCGTTCAGTACTGTGACCTTTAAACATTAGGGGAGGTTTGCACTGTTTGGCTCCAAGTACAAATAAAATAAAGGCAGTAGTCAGAGTGGCACACTCTGCAGGGTCCAACCTTCAATGATGAAAGGAAGGGAGGCAGCCGTCCGTAATCTGCCAGAAGCAGGGGGTTATTTCACAAAACAAGTTATCCAGATAACTGTGAGAATGATAAGGCTGTTATCATCACATTAGTGACATTTCAGTCAATGAATGTGCACTAGACTCTGGTTTAGGAGTGTGGCTGTGTACATATTGTTGACTGCTGATATTGAAGTCAGTCTTTTGCACATTTGATGACCCCAGGGGGTATACTATGAGGCAGGGGTGTATTTCACAAAGCGGGATATACTTTATACCAAGAAATCGGGCCTTTCCGAATATATAAAGTCACCATTTACCGATGGTTCTGAGTAAAACCAAGAACAGCTCTTCAGTCCACGTTCCAGATTTGCGAGGGTTCCGGGTTTTACTCAGTGCAGTAATCCAGTTTACTCAGTAATCCTGCTTTGTAGAATACCCCCCAGACCTGGATCAAGTCGTAATTGGAAATACTGAGCCCTTTCGACTCGTCAAATACCTGAACATTGCTGACAATTTGAAAAGAAACAACTGTTTTCATAAATATCTCAGAACAGTATTTTTCTTTGGTATGATTGTATGTTTTGGCGAGTAACATGTTTCATTGAAGATTCTGAAGGATCTGCAGCAGTGTATTTAAAGCACACATATGGTAGGGGTCTTGCCATTACTTCAGAGAGGAGTACTCTTTGTCAGCCCTTTGGCCCCTAGCTTACCAACCAGTCAATAACCAATCAAGCAAACCTTGAATGATAAAGAAAAATGCACAGCACACACTAGATGATTGAATTCATTGATTGCCACTGTGAATACGTTATTTCCGTTCAAAGTATGGCTCTCAGAAGTCCTGTTAGTCCTGACATGTGACTCTTGACTGAGGCTAGGGGGACTCCTGCTGCCATTGTAAAGATCCCCTAATTGTCCAGACAGGGCGAAACTGAGTTCTGCGGCCCCAATCTGACTAGATCAATGCTGTTTGTCCTCCAAAACTAGCCCAGAAATAGAGGCAGACTTTCTGGGACTTTAGTCTGAAGTTAAAGGTCTGTTTTTACTCCCAACTGCGTTTTAGACAATCGGACGCATTAATGCAGCGGTGAGTGTTTGAATTAATTACTTTTGTGTTGTCATTTACAAATGTAATATTGAGTAAAGATAAAAAGCAAAAGTGTTCTCCTGGCTGTATCCATACATGCAGCTCCTGTGTAGCTGATCTCAAACCTGATAGAAATGTAAGTACACACAGATGCTTATTTCATCATATTGCTTTAACAATGCAGAGGTTTTGTTAACTTCAGGCTGATTCTTTGCATTATTGTCAAATGTAAATGGGGATTGTGTGTAAAAATATTGGATAAACGTAGACAGCCATTCTCTTGTAGACATGCATGAGACAAGCCTGAATTTAGACGTGTTCTCTAATTGAGATTATAATGGCTATGTTAAATATTAGACCATTGCACATTACAAATTATGCGCTTTGTGGAGAAAAATTATAGCGTTGTTGATCATTTGAGTAGTTCAGTGTATGCCAAATTTGTGTAGGGTAGTGTCTGTTAAATTGAAGAAAAATTGATACATTTTCTGCCACATAGGGTCTGTCAGAGTAACGCTATTTGTGGTCTTGTACTATTTTACTAATGTTGGCTCTGTAAAGACACATTAGAGAAATGGTGAATTGAATTCACTCAACAGCAATCTTGTGTCCATCTCTGACTAGATAGCTAGCCATTTCCCCCATAGTGTAATTGAATTTGTTTTAGTGGCTTTGGGTAGAACACAACAAATCAGTTTCTATTGTCCTTTCCACATGCATAAAGATGTGCATATGGGCTCAGGATATTTTTCCATGCATTAAAGAAATCCACTGAACTGAACTGCCTGCATAGGGATGATTTCTTCATGGTGATGGTTTAAAACCTTTTTTAGCCTAACTAAATTTATTTCAATGCAATGGTTTAAAACCTTTTAAAGCCTAACTAAATGTTTGTTTGTGGACAGTAGATATGTCCTTTTATGATTTATTTCCATCCAAATGATGTACTGTAGACGCAGCTGTCCCTGGGGCTGTAGGGCCAACCCATCAAGTAATTATCTAAATGATGACCACAGGTGATTATGATCAATTAACACTTAATTTGGTACTTAGGAAGCTTTTGAGTTAAGATGTTGGCAGCTGTGTTTCTCTTTTTCAAGTCTTCACTTACGCCGCAGGCTTCTAAAAAAAACACTTATCAAAGTGAGGCGCAGGGTCAAACTGAAGGCAGTGGAGTAGGAATGGAGGGTGAACCATTAAAGGAAAGTGACAGCCAAACCAGGATTTACCACAGACAGGGGGTCTTCAGTTAAGATCCAACAGTTTTATTTGCAAGCTGATTACATTAGTCAGTTTGTGCTTTGACTGCAGTTCCTTTAATTACTTAAGAGCATAAAGGAAGGACAGTTGCCAAGGTTTGCTGCAGCTCCTGGTGGAAAAATATATTAAATGTATTCTCTAAATCTGGACTTGAAAGCATCAATTATACTTATTTACTGTCCATAACGCAGTGTAGAACTACAATACTGAGTTATGGGAAATCTGATTTATTATTTTGTAAATTATAAACGCATGTTTGAAACTGTATTAAATGTATAAAACTTTTGTAGCCTGTATTTTTTCACGCGCTATGTATTTAAATTCGCTGTCTTCATATCCTGCCAAACGACCACGCCCAGAAGACACGCGCAAGGTCTCTTGGTAATGAATAAAAGGCAGTCAGGGGGAGGGGCTTTCTACGTCACTCAGCCGTAGGGTCGTACCGTCCATCCCAGGTCCATCCTCCTCTGGCACTCATTTACATTTCGTAGTGGTCCCATCTGCAATTGAACTGCTTCCAAGAAAAATAAAAAAAACCCGCATTTATGGACACACCTCGGCGAAGTAGCAGCAAGACAATGAATTAATGTTGCGCAAAACGCCTTTAACCTCCGATTTGTGAACAAGGGAGCAGGGTGAAGCAACAGCGCTGCGGGAGAGTTTAAGGTACGGATTTCTTTCCGTTTTGCCTCGTTTTAACCTGTGATGTGATGTTTACTTGTAGCGAGACATTGGTCTGATCTTATTGTCTGACAGAGGACAACAGCAATTAGAGGCTACGGGCAGAACACAAACTTCGTACACTTTTGAGCGAATTGTTACTTTGGGGAGATGCTGTAAAGGGACATTGTGGGACAACCGGCGCCGTTTTAATCAGTGGTCTGTCCGCTCTGCTCTAGCACGTCCGCACCGGTTAATGGTGACTTTTTATATTCGGAAAGGCCCGATTTCTTGGTATAAATTTCTTTATAACGATCGAGTATTTTACGTTACGTGAAAAAATGGCATATAACTTATTTGATCTTATAAATGCTTGAACAGAATAGGGTATTAATCGGCACTATAATAGATAATTGCTATTTTTCCGGGGTTTCTTCCCCTTCACTTTTATAATGTTCTGTAATTGAGAGTCTGAGACGTTTCACGTGGGCTTGAGTTGGACAGTAACTTATTAATGTCGCGTGGAGCTCCACACCTCTGTCACAAGGAGACTCACTCGTGTCACAAGCGCGTCAGACCCATGTCATCCCCCCTAGGATATTTATTTGATTTATTTGACTGCTTTATTTACTTACAACACGAATTCAGACATAACGTCTAAGTATCTTAAGTATTCGGTTTGGCGTAAATTTGCACAATGAGAGATTACCCCTGTGTTGTAAAATTGTAAGCCAAGCAAAGAGCCAGAGTTTTATGATAAAAAGGTAACTGGCTGCCTGTTAAAATGAAAGCCTAATTACCCCACCGTTGGTTTGCTGTGGTACTAGTACAAATCACCTTTATGGCTTTTTAAAGTAAGAGTAGCCTACTGACAGAAGGACACATGTTAGTTACACGATTCAAGCTCTAATATGAAACTCAGAAGGGTGACATTCAGAGTGAGAAACTTCTGAGGGCCGAGTGGGCGGGAACCCTCTTGAAGTTTTTTGGGGGAGGGAAGAACACACGCATGCACAATTTAAAACTTGATTTACTAAGATTTATCATTGGCCATGTTATTGGTTTTGCGTGTGCTAAAAGGTTTTGCACGTGCTAAAAGGTTTTGCACACGCAAAACCACTAACATGACCAATGATTGGTCATGGTATTTGTTTTGCACCAATCATTGGTTGTGTTATTAGTTTTGCACACGCTAAACGTCTTAGTAAATCAGGCCCTTAGTGCGTAATGTGTTATGTCCATTACTTGATTTTTGAATGAATGGTGTGAAAAGTATCTCTTGGCCTGTGCGTAGTCTTCTGTCGGCTGTGACAGGGTGGCTGCCTGAGGGGGTCATTGGCTATAGGCTCCCCGGTGTTCCCCAGATCCCAACATCAGACCCCTCTCCTCTAATGCCCTTCCCTTCCACACTGGGAATTCTGTAAGAGCAGGGGTCTAATTTTTCCTGATTAAGCAGGAGATTCAGAGCCTAAATGTCTCTTGTCACTTTGCTTTATTGCTGAACATTCTCTCCTATCAGCAAAGAGTGCAAGAGAATGGTTTTTGTGTGTGTGCGTGTGTGTGTGTGCTTATGACATTCCCAAGTCTTCTGCCTCTGGTTTTGATATTAGGGTGTTAAAATCAGCATTGCCCGATCAAATGGGGAGAGGTAAGGAAAAATTGCATCAGAGAGTCTGCTTTAGGACAGTCTGACTAAATCAATGCTGTTTGTCCTCCAAAACTAGCCCATAAATGGAGGCAGACTTTCTGGGACTTTAGTCTGAAGTTAAAGCTCTGTTTTTACTCCCAACTGCGTTTTAGACAATCGGACGCATTAATGCAGCGGTGAGTGTTTTGAATTAATGACTTTTGTGTTGTCATTTACAAATGTTATATTGAGTAAAGATAAAAAGCAAGATGGATGGCTAATGGCCAACTGACATCTTTGTGTCAGTGTTGTAATCTGGTCATGGGGAAATATTTTTAAACAAAGTGAATTTTTCAGGTCTCTTTGGGAGCACTCCTCATTACATTGCTATCACTTAGCAGACACTATACAGTGGAGAAGATCAGTGTTGGTCTCAGCTATACAGAAGTGCAGTGTCGCTAAGAAGCCAAGCTGCTCCTCGGCTTTTAATTGCATTATACTGATTCCCATTCCATGATGAAACCAAAATGACTTTTCTCTTTTCTTTAATCTCATTGGGACAGCACAAAATGTTCAGTACATCACAACAAATAATTTCACACTTTACAAATGATTGTGAGCGAATGAGTGCTTTGTCAGAACAGGGCCTTTTATTAGCCTGTAACTTCGATGGCCTCCAGCTACTCCGTATGACGGGGACAGAAGGCGCCATGCCGCCGCATGTTGTGGCGTGTAGACTCATTTCACAGATCACCGAGTCCACCCCAATGGGGAAAGTAGCAAAACGGGGTTGACCGGCAGGACAAAGTAGGGTGCTGTTAAAAGGACATGGCTTTACTGGGGGGATGCGGCCTGAGGGAGCCCAGCCAGCGACGTGTGTGTTTGCGTGCTGTACTGTGACGGTGCAGTGCAGTGTCGAGTGCTTAAGTACGAGGAGTTTGTACATCTCAGGCTGCCAGCCAACTGTGCAATTTCATCAGGACTCGACTCAGCTCACACCTCCAGTGTCTCCTTCGAACACTGAAGCGGTCAAACCCAAACCCCCCTCCCTTACCCCCCTCTTTCCCAGAGACAGATGGGACACAGGAAATGGTGAGAGGATTGCGAGCACTCCTCTCCCGCGGCAATCAGAGGCGGCGGCAGCGGTCCAGTCCCCGTTGGGCAGGGACAGCAGACCCTGTGAAAGTTCCCTTTTGTGTTGAGGGAGGGAAGGGAGAGGGGGGGGGGGGGTTTTTTCTTTTTCGTCAATGGAAAATTTGGACAAAAACATGGCATCTACTAGGTTTGAGCCCATTGGATAGCACAAAAGCATTTATCAGAACACATTCTACTATGATCCCGTGTCGGAGGACAGATTCGATTGTGACCTCTTCCCTCGGCAGGCTAGTCTCCCACTGTGTGTGTTTGTACAGTGTGCTACAGTTTCTGGTTGTAGCCGCAAGGCCTGAGCCCTCTGTTGGTCTCATGCTTTTTTACACTACAGTTTATTTGACAAAAAACACAATATACTGTAGGTTTATAAAAACTGTTCTGTCTTTTCTTAATCTATATTCTGTTACAAATGTTAGAATTGGTTATTTTAAATGTGTGCCTTTTTGACAGTGGGAATTGGAGTCTTAAATTGCCTTCAGTTTTAGACCATTTTAAAAGGGTCTGTAGAAGTGTTGGTTATGAAAACACTGAACAAAAAAAGCCGCATTCAGCCTGATGTCAGCGTGTGGGTATCGTTTCTGTTCTGTGAGGCTGTTGCATCACTGTTCCTTTGCATTTACAGGCAGTATGTAAACACTAGATCATGTGACACTAACAGTCTCTCAGGCGGCACTGCAGGGAAGCGCCTGATAGGGCACGTTGGCTCATTCCGGACCGCGTGGTCATAGGTGGCCAGGATTATAATTTGTCTATTATATCAGCTGGCCGATAGATATGACCTAAGACCTCTTCGCTTGCATGTCTCTTGCTCATAATATGCAGTCCAGGACGGCTGACAAGTAAACGCATGTAACCTGACCTTGCGCTAAAACGACAAAAAGCTTTATGTTCGAGATAAACGGTGTAGAAGACGGCAAATTAATAAAGGAATGAGACGTGTTTGGGCGCGCATACTTGCGTAAGCTGGGAAGAAAGTGATCCCAAAAGATCACATCTTGTTCAATTCAATGTAGGGCTGGGCGATATATAGCTAACACCGATAATGATCGAATGCAATAACGGCCGTTGCCACGGTGTGGGGCGCCTTTCTTTTCGTCTTTTTTTCTTTAAGTATACCCAATATACGGCAGTATACATCCAAACTTCAGAGGGCGCGTGAAATGCTCCCTGAAAAAACATCACCGCTGATATCTATTGAGTGTTGATAAGACAGCCAACTAGCAGCAAGGTCGTACAGCTTTCACGTGATCATGTGATGTGTTTTTGTCAATCGCATGAAAGGCAGAGGTTTTCGGGAGGGTCTCTGAAAGGAGCAACGCCTTTCTGTGATTGTCTGTCTTATCAACACGCAGTAGACAGTGATGACGTTTTTTTCCCCGGAAGAATTTCACACGGGTTTTGAAGTTTAGATTACTACCGCATCAGGTATAATTAAAGAAAAAAAGACGAAAAGAAAGGCAATACCCCACATGCTGGCAACGGCCGTTATTACAATCGATAATTATCGTTGCGATATATCGCCCAGCCCTAATTCAATGTACTTTCTTTGAGTAACTCATTTTTATTAAGTGTTGCGTGACTCAAGGTTTTTCGTTTGTAGCCACTGAATCGGAGATGTTGCGCAAGGCCTAGCAGAAAAAGTATCACTTGCGCAGTCGACGCAGAGTCAAGGACACACAACATTGAGGTTTGAGTGAACAGTGGGAGTTGATTTACTCTGGCCCAGAACCCTGATGCAGGAGTGCGGCTCTGATAATGGGGCAGTAAATATCATGTGACACGGGACTGTTGCACTCGGATTCCTGTGTTCCGCAGGATTCTGTTTTATTATGATGTCGTTCCACATTTTCCCCAGCAGCAGCCTACATCTCCATTTGTTTAGATGGATTTTCTTCACCTGATCATCAGCTTAGATTTAAAAACCCCATTACCTGATTGCCCCCCTATCCAAAAGAATAAATGCATACTGCCCCCCACCCCACCCCACCCCGCACCTAAAATCACCACCGCTTAAAGGAGACTCCGAAAGGCAGGCTTTAATATGATAGAATCTTGGCTCGATAACAAGGACTCGTTTAATTCAAGTGGATATATTTGATCCTTTTCATTATCCATAAGCAGTGGCTTCCTGTGTGTGGAAATGTGTTATTTAGGGTTTGAAAAGAGCGCTGTTGTTTGAAAGCACCTGACTGTCACTACAGTGGTTCCTCGTTTGCTGTTAACTGCAGTGGACGAGAGAGCCTTTGTTTCAAAATGCTGTCAGTGTATTGCAAACTACATCAGGCTTATTGGTGGTTTTGGGCTTCGTCTCGGCTGTAGCCGAGCTTTTCTACTCACCAACCTTTCAAGCGAATGAGGTCAGTCCCTCTCCGTAGCCTGGGGTTTGATTCGTACACAGGTGGTGTTAGGGGCGTGTGCTTCGGTGCCCTGATTTTCTATTTTTGTGTGTGTGGTTATTGTTTTCCAACACCTTTCCCTTTCTGCATATGTTGACCTGGTGACCTGGTCGTGGGGGGGGGGGGGGGGGGTGACCTCTGTCAGAACACCTGGCTTTAATCTTCAGCCTGGTAGACACCTGTGCCGTGTCTGTCTCTCTCCTGTGGCCCAGTGCTGAGGGTGCAAAACAAGTTGTTTTTAATGGCGAGCCAACAAAGCCGAGCCTTCATAATCCCTCTTAATAGGCCCCAGAGCCGATGGGGGATTTATTCATGGGGGGGGAGGGGGGAGGGGCTTCAGTCAGCTGCCTGTCAGTCTTTCCGACTGGGATGAAAACAATCACGTGCAAAACGTTATTGATCCCGGGAATATGAATAGAAAGCACGTCGGAGGCCAGGCTGTCTGTAGGCTCTCTCTCCCCCTCCAAGGACAAAGAGATTCACAAGAACAATAGCTCTGTCTGGACATCATAGATTTTAATTGGTCATATGGCTGCATTTTTACCGTCTGCATTTGTTTCAGAAAACTCTTGTGGAATATATCTTAACTATATATGGGTAAATATTCCATTTAGCATATTTTATTTATGATATATGCAATGGGATATGTGGGGCATTGTATAGGAACTGTATGCAGTTTATGAGCTATACAATCCATTTAAAAGTGGTATACTGTATATGCAGTATGTGCTGTAAGTATGGTTCTGTGGTTTTGGCCTGAAGCTGCCTGATCCTGGGAGTGTACTCACTTGCCCCCTGTGTCATGTACTATGACCCATACCTCCAACACATGTTTACATGTGTTAGTCACAGCTGCGAGGACCCCAGGGCTGCCCCTATAATGCCTGCATTGTTTCAGGCCTCAGATGCAGGCTGGCCTGGACAAAGACAGCTGCGGGCCAAGACCCCTCCCTGGGAACAGGGGCTGTGGATTTAAAGACTTTTTTTTTTTTTTGGGAAGGGGGCAGATTCAAAGGAAGGTGTCTCCGCTTTTAATGCAAGTGACCAGTCCCATTTGGGTTAGGTTTAATTAGATTTGCTTTATTGATGTGATTTTTCTGTTTGTCCTGATTAATAGACATATACTGATTTTTCAGACCCCACATTTTCCCTGGGGCCAGGAGTATATGGATATGCAAGTAGTGTGTGTGTCTGTGCGCGTTTGTGTGTGTGTCTGCGCGCGTTTGTGTGCGATTCAAGTCGTCTGCTTCTGGTAAAGACATTTATGGCCTTTCATGCATTATACATGAGGAAATGGTTGTGTGTCAGAAATGCAGACGTACCGTATATAGACCTACAGAATGGTATTGAACATTGAGGCAGTTCCTGTTACTGTACATACCATTTCACAACTGAGACAAATGAGTGCGTGGAATAAAATGTTAGAGTCATCCCTCCCTGTGATTGGTCGAGACTTTCCACATTGTCGTGGTTATTACCTCTCGCGGTCTCTTGGGCTGGGCTGGATAAGATTTAAAAACCACAAAAAGCTCCTCCTCTGCTGGTAGAATTAAAGCCAGTGTGAGCGATGCTTAAGTCACACAGGTCTGCAGCGTCTCCCATCCCCTCCCCTCACCTCTTTTGGAAGGTCATAAACACACAGGCGGCGTGTGTTCAGTCCCCTGAAGGCGCAGACAGGCCGTCATTATAAAACCAGCTGCGCCGGTCACTATCATCAACGGCTTGAGCTGATTTAAGGGTGCAAAGGAGGCTTGGCTTTGATTGGAATATCCTTCCTTAGTCCTTTATAATTTAGTGCCCTGACTTGAAGACCTCGCAGGAAGAATCTCCGACTCTTGAAGGCAAGTGGGGGATTGCGGGCGCAGGTGTTCAAAACTTTGTTCTTGGCCTTCATAACTTGTCTTGTGGGTGTACACGCAGTCATAGTGTGGACTACAGCCTCAGCAGGGACAAGGGTTCACATGAAGTAATGCCATGAAGCATAGTGTTGCGGAATCACAGTGGGGACATTTTGTGGCATCTATAGTAGTACCCCTGTGTGAAATGCTGGTGTTGAATGCGAGTGGCTTAAACCTTTATCCTGGTAAGCATTTAGTGTTTTCTGTCTAGCCTAGCTGTGGCCTATTTAGTGTTCAGCAAGCAGGAGAATGCGTTAAGTGACTTGCATTCAGCATGTATGTGTGATGTACTGAATTATCTGTGGTGGTAAATTTGAGTAATAGTTATATACCTGTACTTGTGATGGTGAACTATTTTCAGTGATAAATTAGTACAAGAAATGCGCTGGGTGGTGGGTGCGTACTGTGGTAATTCAATGGAGGAAAAATGTCTATTGTAAAACAGACTTTATTAATGGTAGGGTTGCATTTTTGGCTGTTTATTTGAATAGTATCATCCCTGGGAAAGCTGTCTCAGGTCCAAGTTGGGAAAAACACAGTATTTATGTTGTTATTGGAAGGCCACAGGATAGCTGCAGTGTTGATGTTGCGCTGGATTGCCCCCGCAGGAAATGCAGAAAGCTTGAAAGAGTAGCTGAAAACGACTCTCCGCTGACTCCAGCCCCCACATTGTGTCTCTCTTTGGTCTCGTCCCCACGGGCTCCGTCTGTGGAAAAAGCAGCTGGAATTCAGTGTGGGGAAGAGATAATAAAGGTTCAGAGCTGGGGCCTGTTTCACGAAGCGGGATTGCTGAGTTAGCCAGATAACTGCGCTGAGTAAAACGCGGGAAACCCTCCAAATCCAGAACATTGACTGAAGTAAGCGAGGAGCTGCTCTGGGTTTTACTCAGTGCAGTTATCCCGCTAACTCAGTGCAGTTATCCCGCTAACTCAGTTCAGTTCAATTACATTTATTTTGTATAGCGCTTTTTACAGAGAACTGTCGCAAAGACGCTGTACAGATAAACAAGGAGAATTGGGCAAAAACCAGGCCTGAACCCCCAAACAGCAAGGTAAAAAAAAAACTCCCCAGTGGGAAGAAAAACACTCAAACGGTGGTGAGAAAAAACTCCCCGATGGGAAGAAATCTTGGAAGGTACCTGGCTAGAGAGGGTGAGCCCATCCTTCGCTGGCCGGCCCGGTTTAAACTAAAGATAGAATGCATCGTAACAGAATGTAATGAGGGATCTAACACAGTCAGTAAATAATCTAATTTTACAGTCTGAGAGTCTGAGTACACTAGCTAGTCGAAAAAAGTCCAATGAAAAGATGTATAATATGCAAATCAGAGGGATGGGTTGGTACATCTGGGACTCCGTTTGTGTCATGGCGTGGGCATAAACCGGTAACCCTGCTTTGTGATACAGGCCCAAGGTTTGCTGGTATAGGCCTACTTTTGCCTTTTAGCTCATAATGGATGAGTTTAGAATCCGGGCAGACAAGACTCATCACTCCTCCTCAGATGCTTTATGAATGCTAACCACAATGTCTTATCATTTGACGCCCATAATTCAGAGCTCATTCCCATTGCGGTTAATTGCAGAGGGCACATGCTGGCACACATCCTCCAGTCAGCACTGGCACAAGGGACTCTGGATTTAGGCCCCAGAAGCCCCTCAAGTTATTTTTAGACTGTCTAGCCCTGTTGAACAGACCCTGAGAACCTTTCAGTGTGTTCTAAGGGAAAACATTGGTTTTACTCAAAAGGAAATTCACAGTTTTATTAGATGTTTATAAAGACACACTGAACTCTATTTGTTCATTTTAATTATGACGCATTGCATTCAGAGCATTGGTTGTGGCAGAAAAATGTGATCTCTGCTAACAGTGGTCTCTGGAAATGCATGTTCTTGATGAAACTGCTAAAATATGTAGTACAGTGGTCCGAATAGCATGTTGAATCTGGAGCCAGTAGCGTTACGCAAGGCCACAGGCTTGTTTGCTCCTCAGACCACACAGTCATTGCAAAGGTCATTTCCAGTCAGCCGGAAAGGCTGCCTCTTAATGTCAGTCTAAACCTAAGTAGCGTAGGTAGGAATTAGATTCATTACCATTCTCCTGGGAGGGGAAACTCCTTTAGATCGCTGCTGTAACTCGATTCCTGTTCTGCAGTGAAGTGTGGGCTGAGAAGCTTCTTCTGAAGTGTAGCTGTTAGAACTGTACTCCAGTCAGAGATGGGTGGACTCGACTGTGTCTTCTGGCTCTAACGGCTTCCTGTGAGCATTTTTTGTGGTTTTTGCGTAGCCCGTGCATGTAGAAAACTGTGACTGTGGTCGTGTAATGAGTTTCCTCTGAGTGTTCTAGGCTTGTAGCGTGGAGGGAACTATACATGTTAACTAATGGGGTTATTTCAGTACGTTTCTGTGAAATCCGACACGCTGAACCCACAGTGTCCCCAGAGGACAAATCAGAATCTTGGTTTATTATCTGAGCTGCTTTAAATACTGGAGCTGCTCAGGCTCAGGAGTCCAGAGACCCCGCCCACTCCCCCGGTGGGACAGGGCCCTGGTGGTCTCTGGACTGGATCAGTACTGGGTCAAAGGTCAAAAGCATACTTGCAATTCTTTATCTCTTTAGATGCCGGTAAAACACTCCCAATCCCTGAGAATTTTCAGAGCGTGTCACTGAAAACATACACTTTTTTGTTGGAAATATTTGTGGAAATTTTGAACTCTACAGTTGCTTCCTTCTGTTCCATAGGAGCACATGCAGGTGAAAGCCGGATGGCAGAAACCCCACGTAGTCATCTCACATGGCCTATCACATGGCAACAGCACTAAACCAACACATAGTTTTTGTGTGCCAATGACACACTGTCATAGTCATAGTATAGCATTTCAGGGAGATCATTGCAAAGGGTAAAAAGCCCTCCAGTGCTTTCCTGGTGGCATATCGCTGCATATCCTACCTGTTCAGTGGAGTGAGTGGCCTACCCAATGAAATGGCGGAAACATTTTTTCACCTATGGTCTGGGCTTGGCATCGACACATTGGTTAGTTTGTTTACATGTTGCTTGGCTTCCGGTGGTTATTTTTAGGCTCGCTGGGTAATTAACCCCGTCTCTCCGACCGAATCGAACTGCTGAACGTGTAAATGAGACCTTAACCGGACCGTAAAGGAGCGTGCGAGAGGACATGGGCATGCTGAGATTCAATGCGTCGTAACCATGTGCTTTTCAAGGGGGGGGGGGGGGACCTTCTCGGTGAGCGCCTCTTCTGAAAACGGAAGCCTTGCTTGTGTGGAGCTCGTCTGCGAACGCTGTGTGTATCGCCGCCCTTTTCAGATGCACTCTCCCATACCCGGGTACTTTTGATGTTAATAATGAGAGAGTGTTTAAAACACACCTGGGTGTGTAAAACGCTGCTCTTTGTAGAGGGAGAAGCCTTGAGCTCATCTATCCCTCCTTGGCACTTCATACAGCCTTCAGCTAAGATTGGAGGGACTGCTGGACTCCTCACTATATTATGCATGTGTTCATGGGAATAAGGGTGAATCATCAAAAAATACATATCATTTTTTTAATGTAATGGTTAACAATGGTTAGAAACACTTGGGATACAAGAGATTTAAGGTTCTCTGTTGGATAATAAAACAACAAGCGCACATCCTCATGTCTGAATCTGATGAGGGACTTTATTGGCGTGCATAATTGAACACAATAGAGCGATCTAAATCGGGCTGCAAGCAAAGCGGTACGTTCCTCATTTTTAATTGGGCTTCCCCTGCTGGTCATCATTGCTTGACGACTCTTTTATAAAGAGAGATTATTTTGTGGGGGGCTGTAGAAAGAGGGCGATCGGGGGTAGTGTGCGCTCCCCCCTCAGGGCCGGGGGGGGTGGGGTACGGGGTTGTAGTTGTCCCAGATTGCGTCCCCTGTGTTTAGACTGTTTACAGTGAGGGACCCTGGAGATGGGGCTGGGGGGGGGGGGGTGTGTAACGGGATACCAGCTGCTTTCTCCTGTCTGACTCTGTCTGTAATGAGAGCGCCGTCTAACTGCTGGAACAAAGAGCTCACGTCACCCTCTGCCGTTATTCCTCAACGGTCCAAGCTTCGGTCCCTTAAGAGTTGGAGAGATGGGGAGATTATCCCCCCTCCCATTGGCCTGGCCAGTCTAGTCATTGAAGCGGTTTTAGTTCTGGAAGGTTCTTTTTGTTAAGTGATTACTGGTTGTATTTTCCCCTCTAATAATAATAAGCCTGTCCTTCTAAATGGAGATCTGGGGAGTATTTCACAAAGCAAAATTACTGAGTTAGCTGGATAAATGCACTGTGTAAAACCCAGAACAGCTCTTTTTACTTCAGTTCATGTTCCAGATTTGGGAGGGTTCCGGGTTTTACTCGGTGCAGTTATCCAGCTAACTCGGTAATCCTGCTTTGTGAAATACCCCCCAGATTCTCGAGGAATGAATCCTCATCCGGTTGGGAAGCATCTCCCATAAATCGCTGTTTCCAGTGACGCTGCTCTCTCGCCGGAGTGCGCCACGACTGTCCGCTTTCGTGTCCTTTTTCCCCAAACAGAAAGTGTGGAAAATGTTCCTCCGTTTTCCTGTTTTTTTGACCCCGGCCTGTCAGCCACGCATGGCGAAGGCCTTCGGGCGGGACGGTTAGAGGAAGCAGCGTGATGATTTACAGAACTGGCTGTGCCCTCTTACAATGGGCTGTCACCCGGGGGTCGCGTATCGGGTCACACGGACCTCTCGCCCATTGTCATTTTGGCAATCTCTCGGCCGCGGTACAGTTAGTAGGTATGTTAAATATCTTCTGCTGAACAACACTGGCCTCCTTTTGTGATGTGCTGCGTGTGCACGGCCCGTTCTGCTGGCCTTTCAGAGAGCTGGCTTTGTGTTGGCAGACGGGTCATTGAGAGAGGCCTAACGTGGCATGCGGGGGTTATACAGGGGAATGGGACAGACGGGAAGCCCGTCTCTGTGGCCAGTTTGCCCATGAGAGCTTTTGGTTTTGTACCCCAGTACAAAGATGACTCGATCCAATTTCTGAGTTTCTGCAAATCTTTGCTGAATTTAGTTATACACATTTATATATGTTTTAATTCCCATAAAAGTGTATGCCATTTATTGTGGGCTTTGCATTTTAAATTAAAATGAAAAAAGGTTTTCGAATGTCAGCTGACTTACAAAGGTTATTTTAATGCACTGTTTATTTATTTTTTTTAAACAAAGATTCAAGATTCACATTGAATGGTCATTTTATTTCAACTCAAGGGTATGAGTATGAGATTTTTCAGTATGCAAAATCTGTTAACCTGTTTAGTGTGAGGTGTGTGTGCACTTGCAGGTGTGTGTGTGTGTGTGTGTGTGTGTGGTGCGCTCCTACCTGTGACTGCATTGGTTGTGCTGGTACACTGGCCAACAGAGAACCACACCACACTGGGGAAGGAGAGGAGGAACATGGTGGTCATGGTGCTTTCTGACTGCAGACAGGATCGCGGTCGTGTATCGCAGTCCAGTGAGCGGCAATGTAGTATAACGGGTAGGAAACTTGTAACCCAAAGGTTGTAGGTTCGATTCCCAGGTAGGACTCTGCTGTTGTACCCTTGAGCAACGTACTTAACCAGTATTCAGTATATAATTCAGTGTATATATCCAGCAATAAAAATGGATAGTTAAAATGATAAAACTTGTGTAAGTCGCTCTGGATTAGAATCTGCTGTAATGTAATATGTAATGTGAAAAGACAATACCCCCCCCCCCCCCCCCCCCCCCTTTCCCAGGACCCAAGAGGCAGTGTGGAAATGGAAAAAAGGCCATGTGAAAAGGCAGGAAGGAGGACAGTGGAAAGTGTTTGTTTTTGGAGCTGTCACTATGTTGAGAGTCAATCTCCCAGGACCCAGGACCAGTTAGTGTGACGGGCAGGAGAGCGGGGCCAGTGGATAGGGTTCCATCCCTAGAGGCGGGGCCTTATCCTGACCCTTGTGAGTAATGGGTTATGTGTGTGCATGTTGTCCCATAGAGGTAGTCACATGCACAGAGCAAGAGCAAATATCTAGTGATTGGCATGTCCATAGAAATGTCTTTTAAGAGAAGTGTTCTACCAGTGCTATCCTGGTTTAACTGGATGTTATCCTCAATCTGCTCATTGTAAATCACATTTAAGGGTCAATTTGGCCAATGGCAGGATGTACCTGAAGTTTGTTTCTGGACTGGTCGGCTCCATTATGAATCTGCCCGCAGCACTGCATTTGTGAAGGAGAATGGTCTGTCCTTAAAACAGCCGGCCGTCAAGTGCCCCTATTGGTTCCGTGCCCACATTTGGCCCCCTGGCCTTAAGACCTGATCAAAGACACTGCAAAGCGGGGTGTAATTAGGCAGGAAGTCTCGTGTGTGTGATCGCAGTCGGCTCTGAGCCTGGGGACATCGTGAATCGTCTGGGCTGGGGTGTCCCAGCTGAGAAAGGGTCCCGTCTGAAAAACGGCGGCCCGCTTTGAACTCAACGGGCCACTTCCTCCTCTCCTATGTGATTAGGAGCACACACTGCTGACTGCTAGACACAAGCTTTCAAACAAAGCCAGTCTCTTCACAATATGGGGGTTGAGGGTGTGTGTGTGTGTGTGTGTGTGTGTGGGGGTGGGGGTTGGTTTGAGAAACGTACAGTCCATGCGCAGTCTTCCCAGCGGAATGTCTGCCTGTGGAATGTTCCGGAACTGGAACCCTGATGTCAGCTTCTATTGGTGCTTGTGATTGTATGATGTGGAGTCCGTCCACAGTCAAAGGGTTAACGTCTGCACATCAGGAATGGCATCGAGGATTAAGGTCTTTTGTGTCTGGAAATGGATATTTTAGCTGTATGGTCCCTGTAGAGTACCGTATTATTGAAAGGAAGGGTCTACAGCCAGCTGAAAAATAACATCACTAAAACTAGGAACTAGACCTTCCAAGTTACTCGATGGATTTTAAGAAATGTCTATTTAATTATGTTGAAAGGAGCCTGTTGTGTATGTGGTTCACAGCAAGCGAGACCGTTCCAGTGACATCCGTTCAGTTGTGCCATACTGAACGCACTTTGACAGACTAACGAGCTCACATCCTTATGGATGTTAGATTACGGAAATCACAGAAACCAGACTAAATTGGTCCGGTGCAGACATGATGCACAGAAGGACCTGTTGGTGGAGTTTTGATGATCTTTGAATGTTCCTGAAAAAATGGTTGCTCCCAGGCAAATTAAAGAACAACAGTCAAAATTCTTTACTTAATATTGGACCTCTCCTTAAGAAGCAGAACACTAATTCCCCCTTTTGTGAATTTTTTTTTAGAACTGGAGAATCTATTATGTGGTAGAACTGGGGGGCTTGTAGTGTTAACTTTAGGTAGCACTTTAGCAACTTGGGAAGGATCAGATCGGTTGTCCTGCTGTGTTTACATGGAAATGAGATGTGATTGGTGGGTATTGGCTTAATCATCAGCTTCTGTTAGACAGGGCCCTTGGCAGGGCTTTGTTGACAATGTTCTGACAGATCTGGATGAAGCAGGAAACTGAGATTATTTGTTAGTGGCAGGGTGTAGTAAGGTACGTTTAACTGTCTGTTACATTAACAAGAAATGTTATGCAATGCCAAATTCTTTTTTTTTTTTTTTTTTTAAAGGGTAACAGGTTTCATGTGTGGAATTCTGGGTTTAAAAATTAGTTCAATATGGTCATTAACTCAGATCAGGGCTTGTTCTTGTGTTTCAACACATGTCCCACAATGTATAACCGGACCCTACTTTTCCAGAAAATAATTGAAGATAAACAGCTTCATGATGGTGCAGTTGGAGACTGACTTACAATTCATTCTGATACCTGGCATTTGCAAATGGGTATAAATCAGGGCTGTGTCCGAATCAGCGCCCTTCCATACTATTGATTATGCTTGAGTACACTGGATAAGAAAGTTAAGTCTAAATGCAATGTACTTAACATCCCAGCATGCTATACTTATTTCCGGGGTTTCGCTGATTATATTCGGGAGCATACTTTTAAGTAAGTTAACATTTTGGTCCCATAAATAAGATGCGCGCAGCTTCTCTTGAAAAATGAGGGGCAGCTTCGTTGATGTTTTCCTTCAACAACAAAAACATGGGTGGGACATCTTACGACACTCGCACGGTACAGTTGGAAAATAGTATGGAGGATATTTTTCGCATACTGCATGTCACATACTAAACAGTATGCAGTCTGCTAGTACACAGGACACAGTAGATAGGGCCCTGGATTCTACTTGGCCCCTGTTTGCACCGCTTATTGTCTGGCATCCTGAATTTCCCAGCGGTTGTCATTTCAGACTGAGAATGTGTAGCGACCTCTAGTGGAGAAATGGGTAGACCGCAATTTCAAATACGCAGTAATGAAATGCGTTATTCAAATGGATAGAGCTTGCCATGATTAAGAATCATACATACCTTAATGTCAGTCACGCTCAAGTAATCACACATTTTTCTCTGCCCATTTTGCCATGCATTTTATTCTTGACAATCCTATAAAAATGTTTTAACCGCATCAATTTCTTACACTGAAAATCTTAATTTCATAATCATTAAATACTTGCCTTAGCAAGTCAAAGCAGAAAAGAACACCCTGGTACTTTCTCTACTTTAAATATGACGGGTGATTAGGATCATCCTTAAACCACTATGGCCAAGAAATACACCTTTAAGAATTGTACTTATGTATACGAGATTGGAGCCTTAAGACAAAAGCCCTAGTTTGGTCTGCAGTCTACCGTTTTAACTGACGCAAGTTAAAATAATTGCTTTGAGGTGGCGATGCGTCCTTATTGCATATCACCTGCGCTGCTGTTGAACTTGGTAAATGTTTCCAGTCATGTGTCCTTATAAGGAAAGGGGGCCGGCGGTATCAGCGGTAAGATTAGTCGGCCCCCCTGTGCACGCTGTCCTGGCTGGAGGAGAGGGGGTTGTTGTGTAATAAAGCGCCGCACGGTAGACGGCAGGCTTTAATCCCGCTAGACGCTCTGAGCGTGAACAGCCAAGGTTTGCTCCGCTTAGGCATTTCTCTACTTACAATAAGGACTTCTCTCCGCACACTCAAGCAGGAGTAAAAATGGCAGCAACGCTTAGATATCCAGTTTTCCCCCACCTTAAGGGTAAGTAGGAGAGCTTTTTATTGATTTTGCCATTGAAGAGGCATGGAATCGACCTGAATCTATCCACTGCAGTTTGATATTACATTCTGCAGACTTAACAAGCCTGCACAGTTTAGCCAGGTCAGGAACCCAAAGCTGTATTTAACATTTGTTAAAAAGGATGGTCGGTGCCACTTGTACACTTCTTCTGAAAAATATAATTACGTAGTATTTCTGACGCATGAAAAACAGATGGTCATATCTGGTGGTGCACTTTATGATATTTTTCACAAGCTTCTTATAAAAATTTATAAAGTATCTCTGAGCTCAAATACAGTTGGAAAAAAGAATGTAGGCTACTATGTCTATGTACACTACAGGTCTTAATTTAAAACGGCTGTATGTTCTGCTTTGTAATCATTGGAGACAAACCACATGTTGCATAATATGATACAGTACTGTACTAAGATCATTTCCCCTGCTTCCCGTGCCTGGAACTCAAAGGGCTGGATTTATTACATGCTAAGAATGTCTCTGTCCGTTATAAAATAATTGACTTATTTTTCAGATGTATATTTTTGGAGTGAGCAGATTATTAGCAGTATGAAGTTGTCCGTTCAAAAGGGAAGAACTCAAGTTCTCTTCTTTGCTCTGTATGGAGTTGCTCCGAGTTCAGCGTTTTTCTGTGGAATTGTTCTCCAATTCAAAAGGCATGTTGTCATGGTGTTGTAGTCAGGAGACGAAGGTAACCTTGGCTCTATGTACAGTGCATTGTTATAACCATATATAAATGTTTTATAGAATTTGTCCCCAATAATTAAACATGAACTACAAATAAGTTACCTATATGTAAATATGATTATTAAAAACAATAAATGTGCCAGTGTTTTCTGAAGTCACGCTACATACCTCCAAGCTTGCATTTGAAAACATGACACTTTTTTCTGATGAATTTGAATTATATTTGAATTAATGTCCAAATATAAGAGCACTCATCCAAGAGCACTCAAAAACTAACACTCAAAAACTAACATAAGAACACAAATCCAAGAGCACTACTTTTTTTTTTACACACTGTTTTTACAACCAGTATATACTGAAACAGTTCAGGGTAGGCACTGGGGTCAAGGGTTAAACTGCATTGCTCCCATCTGGAAATCGAACCTGTACCCTTGCGATTCCAAGCCTGGTTCCTTACCCACAAAGCCAATGGCGTGCTCTCTCCTCAGATCTGTACCGGGGCGCAGCTGACCTGTCAGGGGGGCTGTCGAGGGGGCGCAGCATCATGGCGGAGCCCGAATACATCGATGCGGACTGCGACGAGCTCATCAAACCCAAGAAACTCATCAACCCCGTCAAGACGTCTCGCAACCACCAGGACCTCCACCGTGAGCTGCTGATGAACCAGAAACGGTATGGAGCCCGGTCACGCCCTCAGAACCACCCTTTAAGCAATTCCGTCTCCTGCCGTCATCGCTAAATGTGACGGTGATGGGGAAGGTGCAGAGTTTGTGTAGTTTTTAGTCTATTTTTAATGACTACTTTAACCATTATCGTACTTTTAACTGTTCTGTTGAGTTTTGTAATTATATCCGAAGGCTCAAGTCAGTATTTAAACTTTAGAAGCATGGAAAACCCTTGTATTTACATTAGTAAAGAGGGAAAAGCTGGAAAAACAAACACTGTAAGTAAACTGAGTAGGCCTTTGTTAAAAGGGAAGGCCTGTTTGTTTTGCAGTTGGACAGAGATGAATGGGGAAAGCCCATCGAAGGACTAATTCACAGAAATGAATCCCTCACGAAAGGGCATCAGAGCTGGAGGTCGTCCCTATGAGAAGCGCAGGCATAAATCCCCTTTGGGGAGTCACGTAAATCACCTTTATTAGGCAACCTCTCAAACTCCAGAGAAATGCCGGGGTCAATACACTGACATGGTTACTGCTGATTGGCTGGGCTCTCGGTGTTGCCATGGAGGAGGACATGCAGTAAAGTGGAATGGTCACATAAAAAATGTCTGTTATTTATGTGAACTCACCCCCACCTCTCTGCAAAAAGCTAAATCTCTGATTTAAACAGCAGTGGCACTTTACATAACTATTCCAGGGACTGGGTGATATGACAATGCAAATCGGCCTTTATAAGAGATACGAGGACATGCACTGCATCCCTACCTGCCGAGCCTATGCAGTGTACAACTGCAGAACTGGAAGCATTCGGTCGACCCACAGGGAGAGACTAGAAACGTGCGATTATAGAGCCGGTCATCATTCATGTGTTGCACAACCACTTCCTACAGAATGTGCACCGGCTTTGAGGGCTGTTCTGCCTTCGGTAGATGTGCTGAAGTTTTTACTATTTTTAAGTCTTTTCACTATACTGGAAATATGCGCACGTACACTTAAGAGAAGCAACAATGTGTCTGTGAATAAAAAATAAAAAAAAGTTATGGATTAGTGGTAAAAAAAAAATATTTTTAAAGCCCAGAAGGCGTGGTTTGACCATATTCTTCAGCAAAGCCCTTCGGTGGATCTGCTTCAGTAAAACATCGAGCTGTGCCGTGTGTGGAGACGGATTCACACTGAAGCAGTGCAGTGCTGTCGCAGGACGCAGACCTTGGCGCTTGTGCTCTGTGTGGAGATAATGGCAGTATCCCTGCAGGATTACTGTATTACTGGAGCTGGAGCTGGGCAGCAGTGGGAGAGATGAAACATTACGTAACCGATGATTTCACATCTCCGAAGCTCTGCACCAGGGCGGCCTGGGTCTCTGCACATATGAAACCTGTTATGGAATTACCGGTGCGGGGCGGCGCAGGGAGAGTTCAGAGCTTTTTAAAATCCTTTTTGGTGTGACCGTTCTAAATGTGTTATTGTAGTAGTGTTTTTGGTTCATCATACTGCTGTTTTTGCCATGAGTGTTAGATATGTGCAGTCAATAGATTTCTGATGCAGTCAATAGATTTCAGGACTCATGATTTCTAAGTGTGTTGGAACTTTTCAATGGTTTTCAATGGAGTTGAAATGACTCTTTGACTGGCTTTAAAATTGTTATAATGGTAATATCGATGTGATTTTATTAATAGCTTGTTAGGGCGAGCGGTGTGCTAGTCTGGTTAGCATATAAGGGTCATGCTGTGTGTTG
The DNA here is from genome assembly GCA_029718625.1 of Synaphobranchus kaupii. Taxonomy (NCBI): domain Eukaryota; kingdom Metazoa; phylum Chordata; class Actinopteri; order Anguilliformes; family Synaphobranchidae; genus Synaphobranchus; species Synaphobranchus kaupii. The sequence goes on along the minus strand of CM056377.1, from coordinate 14,307,177 downwards.
GTCTGGTTAGCATGTGTGGTGGTTGTTTTGGGCTGGTGTAGGCGGAGCAGGGGTCGGGGGGGCCGTATTTTTTTGGTCATTAATTTCCCCCTGAAGTCACTTGGCTGTCTACACCTCGGAGGAAAGTGCAGGGAACGCATGACCTGAGACAGGGAACATAGCTCTTGCATAATACCCAGAGGACCAAATCTGGGCTGACCCATCAGCATGCATCTCTGCGCAGGAATTTTTATTTTCTACCCTACAGTGACTCCAGATGTCGATTGCAATACCATGCGTGTGCTATTCCCGATGACATGAATGGGTATTGCTTTCCAGTGCTTTATGTAACCCTTAACTCTGAAGCCTGAATGTAATGTAATTAAATAATGAAGCCTGAAGAAGATTGCTTCAGTGCGTGTTCCTGTTCTGGCCTCAAGTTATGATCCCCAAGTGCATGGTTACATAACATGTGTACAGCGCCCAATTGACTCTCTGCGTGTTATGAGTATTAGAGGAAACCGTTCCGGTTGAAGGATGTTTGAGTGATACAGGGATATGATTATTAAAGAAGTCACCAGAGAGACTTTGACAAAAAAACCTTGACTTTGCAGTTGCTCACCGAGGATCAGGGGTTCGAGCGCTGGTCCTGCCAGATCAGAGTATGGCCGGTGCAATTGGCAGCTGCTCCCGGGGTGGGGGGAGGGACTCAGCGGGGGGAGAATCATCACCTACAAGCCGCCCCGGGCGAGTTGGAACCACGGTGCTCGGAAGAGTCGCGCCCTGAAGGGAACGTGGCGCCCTCCTTCCTACTACCGGCTGACGGGGTTGTAGCACGAATTCTTAAGGGGTTGCTACACTGGGAATTTAATAAGATAGGGGTACAATTGGCCACTAAATTGGGATAAAACGGGGAAAAATCTGAAACAAATTACTTAAAATAAATGAATAAATAAATAAAAAAGTCACCAGTTATATGACCGGCAGCTCATAGGTCTCTGTTTCTAACTCAACCTGAAAAGGCAGCTGTTCTTCGCCCTGGTAAGCAAGCAGACTCCATCCATCAGTGGGTCCCTGTGGGTGGGATAGAGGCAGGCTTTTCAGACCCGACTCCAGCACGCTGTCAGGGCTGACCTTTTGCAGCGATACAAACCCCGCTGAGATTTAACCGGATAAGAGGCCGGGCACGCCGACCCCCGCCGCCCACTCCCACAGGGACGTCGCCATGGACAACCGGACAAACATCTCTGTCTCGGCGCCCCATGTGGGATGGCTGGAAGGTTTTAACCAGGGACGGACAGGGGAGCCCCAGAATCCCAGTTATGTAACCTGCCACTAATATGGATAAACATTGACCTTTCAAAAAACCTAAAGAAATGTAAAATAATAAATAGTGGTGGTAATTTTGGTTTGTCATATTGCACATCTATCAGAATGAATGGTTTTCATGTACTGAGCTTTACTAAATGTTTATGGAGATATACAGACCTTATCAGGGTTTATCATCGAAAAGTTAATTATAAGGCCAGCAAGGGCATCGATAGTGTTTTTCAGAGAATGGCTCTGTGTCCCTGAATTGGCTGGCAACAGTTAAAGGGAACCCAAGGCTGTTCCACCACACCATCAATACATTTCCTCACATGGGGCGCTTGGCGTGTACACATCTGAAGCTCCTGTTTATTTGAAATGGGACTCTGGGGAAGGGGGTTGTGCTACGCATGCTGAGCGCAAGCTGTCTCCCGAAAATCATAAAGGGCCGTGACGAAGCGCAATACACTGGCGGTGCCGTGCTGTAATTTAGTACTGAATACCGCCTTAACAACTTCCTGTTGTTAATAATAGGGAACGAAAGAGCAGAGCATCTGATTAATCTGTATAATTTGATACTATTGACAAGTCCTCCACTAATACGATGTGTCGATGCCTGGTGTGGCCAATCAAAGCCTTTCCCTGTGGTGCTGCGGGTGACCCTGATGAGTGTGCCTTGTGTCCGCAGGGGCCTGTCTCCACAGAATAAACCAGAGCTGCAGAAGGTGCTGGAGAGGAGGAAACGCGACCAGGTGCTCAAGCAGCAGCGTGAGGAGCAGGAGGCCCACAAAAGGTCTGACCTGGAGGTGGAGCTCATGAAGAGGCAGCAGAAACTGGAGCAGGTGAGTGCCTCTGCCAACCAGCCAAACTTCCAGCGTTGTTTTCAGTACACCTAGGGACACACAGGAATAAACAATCAACATCAATGCAACCCGGCGTAGGAATGATATGACATCAGAGAAATATCAATAGCAATATCTCCGCTACTGTTGAGGCAAGGCCAAGTTTAGTTTAACTGTAAAGATATAATAAAGATAACGTGGCGCTGACCTGCTTTATGTAGCCGTGCCAAGCGCATGTGTGCTCAGTTCACAATAACCCCATTGTTATGAAGGGCACATTCTGCAGTTACAATGTGTCTGACCCACACTGGAGAGAAAAATAGTGGAACAGGGTTCAAAGTACAATTGTATATTGCCAAATTGTATATTGTCCAAAGTATATTGCGTGCAGGTTACTAATTGATTGTGTGTGTTCTTCTCCAGCTTGAACTGGAACAGCAGAAGTGTGAAGAGGAACAGGAGAACACACCGGAGTTTGTCAAAATGAAGGGGAACCTGAGGAGGACAAAGCAAGAGGCGGAGTCACAGGAGCACAGCCCTTAGAAAGGGGTGGGCGGAGTCTCTTTAAGCAGCTAAAATGACTGGCTCTATAGATAAGATTCCCCAACCACTTATTCCAGACAGAGGCTCAACAGTTTACACCAGTATACACCGGTATACATCAGTGTTCACCAGTGTACACCACTTGCACCCAAATTCCAACTGCAGTGGAAGAGACCACTCTGGAACTTTTGACTTTGAAAGAAGTCCATCGCCTTGAGGAACGTAGCTGAAGTTAACCCCTTAACTAAAGTGGTTCAGTTTATTTACATTAATTGCGTTTTTTTAAAGTTTTTTTTTACGGTGAAATTGTCAATCAGTCTGGTCACACAATGTACCGTTTGAAAGTGTTAAAACTCACGATTCACGAATCTCTAAGCTATTTTACGATCCCAATGTTATAGCGACAGCGCTTCCTTATTTTGAAGCATGACACAAAACAGGCTCGATCAAAACGACGACTCCATACGCTCTGTGTGTTCTGGAAATCCACAGACGACACAAATCACGGTAAAGTTAGTATCCTTATCCTGGCAAAAGAAAAATAAGAAATTATTTTAGGCGGGAAAAAAACATCCACTGTGTTTGAGCTTCTGTTACTTTGTTTCAGTAACTACCAACAATGAAATACCTTTACTTACAGTGGTATTTGTAGGTATGGTACAAATATGTACAACATATTTTTAAAAAAGTATCAGTTGATCATACTTACAGTGATTCTCGGAAAACAAACTTCTAAAGGTTATCTTACAGAAGAGACCTAGGCCGGGTCCGTATCAGCAGCCTTCCATACAATTAAGTAGGCTTGTTGAGTAGAAAAAATGAGGATGTCATTAAGTAGGTGAAATTTTCACAAAGTGTAGTATACTTAAAACCCCCATATGATATACTTACTTCCGGGGTTTCGCTGAGTATATTCGGGAGCACATTTTTCAAGAAGTACGCGAACATTTTGTCGCATAAATTTGACGCACAGCTTTATTTTAAAGAATGAGGCACAGCGTCGCTGACGTTTTCCTTCAATAACAACAAACAAAAGGTGACATGGCCGCGCAAGGGTGGGACCTATCGGTGGGACGTCTTACGACGCTTTCAGTACGGTTGGAAAATAGTATGGAGGATATTTCTTTGCGTACTGCATGTTGCATACTAAACAGTGCACATTAAACAGCGCACATCTGCCAGTACACTGTACACAGGAGACAGGACGCAGTAGATAGGGTTCTGATTCGGACGCAGCCCCCCGTTACAGTATGTCTAGTCAAAGGGGTTCAAGAACAGTCACCATTTTGTTTTCGGGCTTGTGTTCAAAAAAGGTGGTGTAGAGGACGGGGTTAAAAGAAAAACATCTCTCCTGTTGAAGACTCAGAAGGCTGCTCATTTTTTCATGCCCACTGGATGAAATATTTTGAAATACCTTGAAATATTTTGCAAGCCAAAATGAGCAACATTTTATTTATGCCTTCCATCATCAGTTTCATTCTCTTGCTTTATTTATTTTTTGAATACACAATTGGTGTTTTAACATTCTCTGCCATTGTTATGTAAGCTGGTAGCTGCTTTACCTCATAATTTTTTTGCGGGTTGGGAGGGGGAGGGGGGGTGTTTGGCCCCTTCAGTTTGCTTGCCCTTTCTTTTGTGTACTTTTCTGCCTCTGCTATGCCTGACTTAAGTACTAGACCTTTAAGTATACTTTGAGTGTACTTTGCTTTATATTTTGTGTTTTTTGATAAAAGGTGAATATGTATGTAGGCTACTTAAAACCTTAACCAGTATTTTTATTTCCACCAAATAGGCACAGCTTCAACTCGGTTTCTCAGTTCTGAGAATAGAATTCAGCAATTTATATGGAATCCAACCACTAACCGGGCACTCTGTTCTCTTCCCTATAACAAATAAAAATGGTTTCTGTAAATAAAGAATTTTATCGGCCTATTGTTGAATGTTGTTCTACCCCAAGTGTGTCAGACTCTAATTGTGGAGGGCTGCGGTGTCTACTGGTTTCAGTAAGTGAGGATTAAGTCAATTATCAGTGACTCAATGCACCTTCCAAGGCCTGAATGGGCAGCTGATTGAAAAGAAAGCATAAACCTGCAGATACTGAGCCCCCCCATTATTTATACATTGATCATTTGTAGTAAAAGGACATTTTACTGTTATGCTAGTTTCCTACAATAGTCTAGTGCCATCTTATGACCAAACACTGGACCCTGTCCCAGACACTGAACTCCTTTTCTAGACTTCAGTTTCCATTACAGTAGGTGCACCTACACATGCAAAATAAATCCATTGAGAAACGTGTTTTTTTTTGTGTTGTTGTTGTTAAAGGCATAACTTTGCGGTGTGTTTGTCTGACACAAAGTGCATTAAGGGAGCACTTCAGTGTTTGTGACGTGCCAAGATGCTTAGTCACCGTCTGAAGTGACTTGTACATCAGTATTTTCTGTACCGCCACTAACGCTTGGAAAACACAATGTTTTATAGCAGAAAAAATGACTCTCTTCCTGAACATTTTCATCACAACCGCACTGACATGTTTAAGTCTTTCCAATGTATTGATGTAACTGTATTTGGTCATAGAGTCGAGAGGAACAAACAATTGCTTGCTCCCTCCTATAATTGTGGTTCATTGGAAATTCCCAACTTAAACCATAAGGAAAATATTTACTTAGTGATTTGTGTTATCAGGATCTGATTCAGAGATAATGTGGTTCATGTTTAGTGTGCAGGTCTTCAAACAATACATTCCATCTTTGACTAAGTCAATGTAATGACATGGGATAGCCTAGTGTGCGATTTCACTCAGGCTAGAGAATCTGTACAAGTAATCTCACACCCCATACCCTTGCCCCAGCTTGTAGATTCACAGATAGTTTTTGGGTAATGAATAACAGGCTGAAATACTTCACTTTTCGCTGGCAACCTAAGGACAAAGTATGTACGGCTAAATCCATAGCAGACGATTCTGGCCCGAATGTGGTCTCAAGCTGGCACTGCTGGCGTCCTGCCGGCATCGGCCAGCGGCTTGTTAACCGAGTGCGGGCCAGGTGTGGCAATGATGGCACCGCACATGTGACGGCAGTAAACATGTGGGCAGATTGTGGATGGGGTTGTGTGGCTCAGTTTTGGGGGCAACCTGGTCAGCTGAGATTGAGCCCCGTTATGGCCCTTGTCTGGCAACCAGATCTGGGCCAACCACGGACCCTCATTCTTTGTTGTATGTGGGCCAAGGGAAACTGGGTTGTGTGGGCCAGAGCCGTGCCAGAAGAAATTTGCTACGTGAGAAGCTAGTGTATTGCCTGTGCAGCTTCCACTCCTTACTGTCAGACTACATAACATGCTACGTTTTGTTAAAGACAATCTGTCTTGACATCACACAAGCACCCAGTCAACAGATTAGACCTACTATACGCACCCTGATATGCCAGTCTGTCACATTTTTTATTTTTTTATTTGACAAGAACTGTTAAACTCCTTGAATCTGGGACTTTGCTCACACAGGTAACATCTTGGTAAGCCCATATTAAACCATATACTGGTTTGATGTGGAAAAAGATTTGAGGTTGTTCAACCCGATTTCATGTTGATACAAAACCAAATATCGTTGCAGGAAATTAATCTATGTAAGTACCGCGTGGACTACAAAGACAATGAATCAGATCTGGATCCTTCCTGAAAGTAAAAGTGTTTCATTGTTGGTGCTTGATTTTCACAGGAAGCAAATTTAATTTAATTTATTAGTATATTTGACAGGGACAATGCACATTAATAACAATTCTGCAAATGTAGAGTCAGCCAGGGATGCCAATTTTCATCTGCAGTCCTTGGGCTGCATAATCTATATAAATATTGTGCCAACACATCCACTGTACAGAATGTGTTTGCAATGCATTATGGCTAAATGGTGTTTTGAAATCACACTCAGGTTAATTCTGCTCAGCAATCACTCCTGCTCTTTTTGTTCTTTGAAATCTATTAAATTATACCAAATCCTTTCTTCTTAAATTGCTCCAGACATATAGTCCCCTCAGCTACAGTAGGATTGGCAGGGCTACAGAGTCCCACAAACTGGCACAATAACAATAGCCAGCCATCAGCTAATCGATGCTTGCTCGCTACGATACGGTACATAGGCCTACAATGCAATTGTGCTAACTCGTTCAGTTAAGTGATTAACTGAAGCCAGCTAAAGGCACCACACTCGCTCTTCTTTCTTGTCCTTGATTTTATCTTAGCCTAAATAGAGCACTCAGAGTCAGTTAAGCATTATTTACACACTCTAAACATCCTAGAGGGGTTGCTTGCCAAACAACAACACAAACACTGACGGTATACATTTTGGCTGAAGTTGAATGCATATAAACTAAAAAATAGTTGGCTCTACAATCGTGGCACGTTTTCAACTGCTACAGCTTAAACAAACACGCAAGCTGCCTTGCATTCAAAACCTTTTTTCCTCACTCTTGTATGGCTGAGAAATAATAGTGTAATTTAAATCTACGTATGTGCATTTACGATGCAATTCATGTTTTAGGCTATTACTATTTCACATAATCTACCATACATAGATATTTAATGTCTGAAATAGCCTTCAACGTCCAATTAAACAGTATTGGGATGGCAGGTATTCTGTCTGCAAAGTTACGGCTTGGTGGGGCATGCGGCATGCCCCATACCCAAGGGTCCAGGGACAATGGATTGAAATTCTCCTTAAAGCTCGCAAACTCCAATGGACACCGGAGGTATTGCAGCATCTGGTGCCAAAAAGAAAATTTCCCCACTGAAGTCCATTAAAAACTATGAAATTACCCAGGCCAAATTATACTATTTTGGACAGTTCTTTTAAATAAAAAAAATAATTCTTCACACCGAACTAATTACTCTCCAGGGACCGATTTTTTTCTGGTTCCAAAAAGCCCCATGGTCTAACATGGCGCCTCCATGAATTGGCTTCATGCGCCAATGAGCAGCTCCCATAGGAATCCATGGAACCGGTACACGGAAGCTGTCTCCAGTTGTTCTTATATATCTCGATGCCCATACCAATACAGCACAGCGAGTTTGCCACTTTTCAGGGTTTCCTACAGAAATAACCACAATGACCACAGACTCTCAGCCCTTAAAACCATTAACGTCTGTACCTTCTAACCTCAGCACACAGAATTCAGATACAACTTCACACATCCACACAATAAAGCACCAAACTTCAGTTATTTTTGCAATTTTCTTCTTCTTCTTCTGCTCCATGCCCTCAATTAATAATTATCCCCATTGGATAACAACATCTGATCAAAGTAGTCAAAAAAGTAGCCAATTGCAGGATACACAAGGCAAAAATATTCTGTACACATGTAATGCTTTTGATTGACATAACTGCTAACATGTCATGCTTTTGGACATATAAAGAAGTACGCATCTGATGCTATGTCAGCCAATAGAATAATCGCTACAATATTTTTTTTAAACTTTGCCATCGCCATCTTTGTTGTGTGTGGAAGCTAGCTTGCTTTCTAAGTAACAATTGCCAAAAAATTGAACTCTTGCTTTTCCAGCTGTATAATCTTTGTGGGAAGCTCATTTCTATTTCTGAAATGCATTCTCTATCATTTCAACTGCAAACCGCACGTAATATCGACTCAGCTACATGACTACAAGGTAGGCCATGAAAGCCTCGGACTGAATTTGTAACTTTTAACCCCAGACAGCACACTGAGCACAGCTCAGTCTGTAGGGGATAGGCGCCACGTCTGTCGCTACGTCACTTGGAGGAAGATCTCCCGCAGACGGGCAGCGACAGGCGCCTACATCGGCCCGATGTGCAAGCTGCATGACTAGCCAGCTTGCTAACCTCGGCTCAGTTAAGTTAAAATAAAAATTAAACTAGTTACTTTAGTCTAGCTAGCTAGCCACCACTGGCATATGGCATCAATATAACGTTAGCTAACGCTAGCAGGAGCCAGGCTGGAACAGCTGTAACTTACCATAGATAGCTGAATAGCTAAATAGCTGTACTCTATATCGCTATATCAATACCCAAAAGACAACTTTTTTTGCTCTATATTACTGGCTCACTGTCACTCTCCCATCACTGTCAGTGTAATAGACATCAATTTCTTTCCTGGATGAATAGTTTCTTTTTAAATTGAACTAGATATAGGCTAGCCCTCTCAAAACATTGCAAACATCTTAGAGGGGTTGCCGAACAACAAAACAAACACACTACATTACATTACAAGCATTTAGCAGACGCTCTTATCCAGAGCGACTTACGCAACCTTTTAGCATTTTTTTACACATCATCCATTTATACAGCTGGATATATACTGAAGCGATTCAGGTTAAGTACCTTGCTCAAGGGTACAACAGCAGTGTCCTACCTGGGAATCGAACCTGTTCCTTTACCATTATACGTTGCAGAATTATGCAAAAGAGTAGTTCAATAACAATACTTTTTGTACCCGTGCTTTTGCGAAATGCCTGGTTGCCTGATCACCATTTACACTATATTGCTGTATTTACATAAAACTGAAAGCATGTCAGTTTCAAGAATATCCCTTTTTATTTTTGATTTCATGAGCAGCAATTGTATTTTGCTGCCATCTACTGCAAGAGAAGAAACATGGTCTTGAATCACAGTTTGATTTAAGCTATAGATAGATCGTATTTCAGTTCTTCCATATTCACCATTAAGCTTATATGAACACAAAGCAGGTGTGACCTATTAAAGTTTGCATTATCCTTAAACGTTCAAAAAAGGGTTTCAAATGACCAGGTGTGTACTTTCAGTAGGCTAATTAGGACCCTACTGATTTCATCTGTAAGTCTATAATCAATAAAAAATCCAACCTTTCAGAAAATGAAAGTAATAGTGTTCTGACCGATTAAAAAGACTGGGATCTGAATGTGAGACATTTATGTGTGATGGGACAGATAGTTATTTTTGACATACTGTCTCTCTAATATGCTTTAATTCCTGTGACGGGGACATCAGATGTAAATCTCATCTTAACTCCATCGTTCCATGTTCCATTAAAACCGTCCCACTCGCAGCACAGATGCCTTTATTTACCCGTGTGATGACTGCCTGAACACAGTGACGTGCTTGCATTGTCACCCACGTTCATGTGATGATTACAGGCTGCTGCTGAATCGCAATGCACCTCAACTACCTGGGAAATGGAGTGAAATTGCACTGAACTGCTGCTCCAAATGTTAATTCCGTTTATAATCCTCTACATTATAACTCTGATATGCACTATACTGTACGCACTTCAGTTTGCATAGGCTGGCTGTTCTGTTTCCTAGTCTTAATATAAATTTCAACAGTCCCATGCAGTTATGGGGGAACACTTTACATACTTACTTAATACATACACAACGATATACCAGCTCTGAAAATCTGCATGCTTTATTAATATATAGACTTTTGAATACAATAGGATAGGAATAATTTTTAACTGGTCATGTTTCCATGTGCTGCATGGACTGATGTATATATTTTAAAGCACTGGAAAGTAAGTGTACAGATTCCACTGCTTTGTAAAAGCGGTGAAACGTGGCCAGTGGGTTGAAAGGCTCACTGACTGGCTTTAATTCGCACAGAAGCATTTGACAGACACTTGAGTAAACTAGGCAAGTGCGAGGTGCCTGGCAACGATCTAGTCCCCCCCCCCCCCCCCCCCCCCACGGTGGTCACGACGGTAGAATCGCTTCTGAAGACGTACTGCGTCTTGATTCCCTTCCCATCCCCACGCCTTAGCACTTCTACCTCATGCCCTAATTCACGCTATGATATTCTTATGATTTTAGGTTAAAATCTTATGGTTTTATGTTTATTTTCTTAGGGCTTGTTATGGATGTAATCTGTATATATTCAGAATGAGCATTTTGGTTGTGTGTTAGTATACTTGCACTAGTATACTTGGTTGTTACTTGCACTAGTGTTTTAGCAATGTTACATTTTTACTCACTGGTTTGGGAATGTTGTGTTAGCCAGGCCTGGCACTGTTGCTCATATTAATCAGATGAATCCGCTTATTTTCCTCCTACATCACAAGTCCCTCTGGATAAGAACGTCTACTCAATTAATTCAATGTAACGTACAATTTCGGCATTTAGCATACACTTGTAACTAAAGCAGCTTTTAAGAAAAGAACATTTAACGTGCTTAGAAAAATGTCAATGACATTTATGTACTGTTCTTTTCTGTTTATTATACATGTATTATGTAATCAGCCATTTTCCAATTAACCAGAGCCAGCCAGCGGCAGATGGGCTCCCCCCTCTGAGTCAGGCTCTGTGCAAGGTTTCTTCCTGTTACCAGCCAAGGACTTTTCTCCTTGCCACTCGTGCTTTTGGGAGTTCAGGCCCGGATCTCCGTAAAGCTGCTGTGTCGCAATGCCCTATGTAACACTCTATGCAAATACAATTTAAATTCATTAAAAATTGAAAATCACCACTTGAGCTAGAGATAAGTGTTGCAACAATCAAATGAGTAAAGCTCACATTGAGTATTCTCTGAGGATTCTTAAACTAATATTGATGCTCTTTTAAAGTCCAATTTTCTAGTGTCTGTGGCCACCTAATTGGCTACTGCGTTACTGATCATTTTCTGCACTAGCCCCCAGTGACCAGCAGATGGCAGTGTTGCTTCATATTTAATTATTTTCAGCGACGCACACAAGCACACGGCAGATGCTCATTGAACTGAGTCATGAGTTAAATCCCGCTGTGAGAACATGGATTAATTTTGCATTCAAATTTTTGGCCTTTAGAAAAACGGAACATTTGCACCTGGTGCCACGTTAGAGGGGAACAGTCATGCACTGGGGTGACTCAGATGACAATTTGTGAGGAGTGGAGAAGTAGTGTGTGTTTGTGTGTGTGTGAGAGAGATAACTGTGTAACTGGGTGTGCGTGTGTGTGTAACTGGGTGTGTGTGTGTGTACAGGCCTGCCGATGGGAGAAATTCCTGTGTGGCGGGGAGGACCATCACAAACACTCGGCAGAGCTCCGCCCCACTCGCGGGCCCCCCATCCCCTCGCGGGCCCCCCATCCCCTCCGGGACCGGACATTCCAGTGCGTCCGCTATTTCTGCCGCGAGGGGGGGGGCAGAGCGATGCCTGGCGGGACGAGGTCTGCGCTAAAACGGGACATCACGTAAATCTGGGGTCACGTGCTGAATGGGGGGGAGGAGCCCATTTACTGGCCCCGGTGACCTCTGACCTCCTGAGCCCCCGCTCACCCCGGCACACGCCCGGCCCCTCCGATTCGGAAGCTGCGTCTGTAGCGTTTTCCGCACGAGCGATCGAAAGATAAACACTGCTCTCCACGCTCACTGCCGTAGCTCACCATCTGCTTTACGATCACAGTTTGACCTCCAGAGTGGAGAAGGGGACCACAGGGATTTAGCTCCAAAGGTTTAGCCCAGGTGGGGTTAAAATACAGAGAGAGGGAATGAAATGGAAAGAGAAGGGCAGGTAAAAAGAAAAGAAAGAAAGGAAGAGAAGGATAGAAACAGAGAGAGAGACGCTTTAGCTGTTTGTGCTGATGCTGCTCTCACAGGAGGATGTGGTTGGTAAGTGGATATCTTGCTCACCGCAAACTGTATACCCCATAACACACACACGCACACACACACCCATGAATACACACGCACACACACAGCATGCGCGCACACACACTCTCTCGCTCACTCTCTCCCTCTTTCTCACACACAGTGTGACCTCACAGGCCCCTGGGCAGGAGGGTGGGGCAGTGGTCATGTGCCGGTGATCAATAACATCCGCTTGGTGTGTTCCTATACAGTACCCCAGCTCTGTACCAGTCCAGCGTCTGCAACCTGCCCTTACAGGGCCAGCAAACGGGGAAGCACCAAACAACTGCACTTTACATCATTAACCACCTATGAGACATTACCAGGCACAGGGATGCCTTTTTCCAGTCATATCCGTCACCTATAAACTGCACGTCACCTTCTACCCAATCACATCCGTCCAACCTGAATGGATTGTTAACAGCATTAGATTACTCTTGCAATTTGGTTTGGACTGAATCAACTTCTATTCTTTACTTCAACGACCTTAAAAATAAACGCAGGTGTGATTGATCTGAAGGCAAATGCCCCCCCCCCTCCCCCAAGTCTCCTTTCTATTTCTCTGGTGACTGCTGAACTTGCCAAATTGCTTGTCGAGAAAGATAAAACTAACACCTGGATTTGTAGAGATCTGTAAGCTAAGGGTGAATGTTGATAAATGTAAGTAAATTACATATTGTTACTGAATCCACCCCTTTTTTGTTTTAAACAATCCCAAGATGCCGACTCCTGCATGTAATCGATTCCAATGATGTTCCTGCAAGTCTACAGTGTCCGTCTCACTGAAGTGACCAAAGGGAGAAAATTGCATGAAGACAACACTGAACGAAGCAAAGAGGAGGGAGAATTAATCAGCTCTCGTTTTTTTTCTGAAAGAAAATGAACTCAGAAATGAATACACTTTATGCATGGGGGACTGTCTCAGGGGACCCAAGGGGAATTTGACCTACAATTCCCAGAAGGCCTCAGGAGCAATTAAGTATCTCAGAGCCCGATGAGTGTCGGCCACTGCTGGTTGAGCAAGCATGGGAGGGGGAGTGGGAGGGGGAGTGGGAGGGGGAGGGGGGAGGGGTGTGAAAGCGCTCCTAATTTCCTGTATTTTATAATTATTTTACTATTTTATTAAGCATTTCCCTCAGCTGCCGCGCAAACCACGTGTTACAACAAGCGTGAAACTTTATCTTCAACAACCTGAGGAGTTATGGTGGATAGATAATGAAGGTAGACAAGAGGTGATGACCACAGTATAAATCTGTATGCATGGGGGGGTTCTCTTCTGCCAGAACTCTGGGTCTGTGTGTACCTCAGACTGGAGCCAAATCGCGACTATGTTACGGTGCTGTACACACCAGGGCGAAGCATTCATCTGAAATTACCTTAACTCTTTCACACCAGTGGGATTCATGTAGAGTACCGATGATTTTAAAAGCCCGTCTTGTATATGCCTGTGTGTGTGTGTATTTTTATATATATAATATACAGTGCGTTGAAAAAGTATTCAGCCCCATTAGACTTTTTTCATATTTTGTTGTATACGAACATTTGGTTCCCAGATGCCATGTTTAGATTGTATTTAAGGAACAATATTTACTTTTAAAATGTGTGTTACCTACTGTTCTTTCTTGGTGACAAAGCCAAGATGAGGTCCCCTTCAATGCATTTTAATGGCTCTTGATTGGATTTTAGGAAGTACAATGAACGTTGTATCACAATACCCAAACACATTATATATATTGTTCACTCATGGATTTGAGTTTGAGACCAGGCCCTGGGGGGTCTAACAAAATATTAATCTTCATAATCCTCACGTCTTTGTCACTATTATGCAAAAATGTAGAAAGTGCAAATTCCCCATCATCCCCACTTTTCCCCCATCAGATTTCTCCATGACTTCCATAGTAAAAGCAGAATATATATATATATATATATAAAAGAATATATTGTTCAAAGTCCTCAAATACAATCTAAGCATGACGTCTGGGCAACTTATGAATGTTTAATAGTTTTTCCTATATGGCTGATGAAGTACAATGAAGCACGGGGGCTGGATACTCAAATAATTGATTGTTTTCTGCTGTATATTTGTAAATAATTTGGAACAAATTGCAGATTTTACTTTTCACATTGACATTGTCGGTTTTTTTTATGCTGAAGCCCGATTACATCAATTTTTTATCAAATGTTCATACACGACAACATATATAAAAAAGTCTAAAGGGGTTGAATATTTTTTCAGCCCACTGTACATATGTGTGTGTAAGTGTAGATATATGAGTGTAACCCCTCTTTGCATCTCTAATGGCTACAGGCCACGCCCCCCATGCGCAATCAGGAAGGCCGCAAATCCCTGGGGGGGGGGTGTGGTTTCTGGGCAGGGTCAGGAGTCAGAGCAGATGGCCTTCAGCATCCTGCTCCTCTACCTCACCCCCCATCCTGACTGACAGCCCTGAGGGGGTGAAAGAGCTTGTGATAATTATAGCAGAATGGGGGGTGGGAGGGGTGGGAGGGAGGTATTGTGTCAGAGGGACACTCTATCACTACCTCCTCTATCCAAAAAAGGATCAAAGAGCACCGCCTTCAAACTGCCCCCACGGCTTCATTATCCCACTGCAGTGCACAGGTGCGTGATGTCACCTGTCAATCTGGCCCACGCAGACCGACCCTAACGCACGCTGCTACCACACACACACACACACACACACATATAGACACTCACAACAAGAGGCAGTGAAGAGCTCTTTCCGTCACGCACACGGACTCACACACACGTCTGCGCTGTTCTATCTACAGTACGAGTAACCCTCATGAAAATATCAAACTGATCTGTGCAGGTGTCTTAGTCCCAAAATGAACAAAATTGCAGATGCTTGCTATTTGGAAGCATGCTAATGTCGCTACATTTCCACCCAGCTCTCAAATGTATGGTTATTGGTCCTACAATTCCACAATGAATTTTTCACACAGTCATTTTCTCTCTGCTGTCACATTCTATCAGACACTACTATCAGTGCTTTGGACTTTTCATTTATCTCTCCTGGTTACCAGTTTGGCAGCCTCTACAGAGACTTTCATGATTTTCATTTCTATAAAGATTATTTTCTAAACGTTTCCTCCTGTCTCTCCATTGAATTGTTTTAAAAAATGTTTTACCACATCAAAGCTCACTGTGCCCCTTTTGCTATATGTGATTAATCTTTCTGTGTTTATCTATTTTTATCTAATTCCCTTCGTCTTCTGTGTGCTGGGAGTCCGAGGTATAAAACATTTTATTTTTATTATTTTCTATTATTATTATTATTATTATTATTCTGCCATCACTGATTGGCAGGCATTGCTCCTCCAACTTTATGTGACTCCATGTGATGTCACAGGCCCATGAAGGGAGGACTTCCATGTTCTTTTGACTCCGTCCTGCTGAAGTCCACCCTAAAGCTTCAGGTCTCCTTGTCACTACTGATGTTACTGGCTAAGAGTGACCTTCCCCCTCCTGTAAAGCCAAAATGGCAGTGTACACTTAAAACTGACAGCAGCCTTGTCACACTGCTCAAACGCTGCTGCCTTTGCAGAGAGACACCCATGGTGCCTGCTCTGCATCCGTTTGTAAATGAATAAGAGCCACTGATGGAGCACAGTAGCAGTTGGCGCCGGCTGGATGCCTGTTTCTGCGTCTGCGTCCGTCAGAGCAGGGGCCCGGCCAGCTCACTGCCTCCGGCTGGCCTGCAGCTAGCATGGGTCTCTGGAGCTTCACTGCCTCCGGCTGGCCTGCAGCTAGCATGGGTCTCTGGAGCCTCCGGCTGGGCCTGCAGCTAGCATGGGTCTCTGGAGCCTCACTGCCTCTGGCCTGGCCCTGCAGCTAGGCATGGGTCTCTGAGCCTCACTGCCTCCGGCTGGCCTGCAGCTAGCATGAGTCTCTGGAGCCTCACTGCCTCCGGCTGGCCTGCAGCTAGCATGAGTCTCTGGAGCCTCACTGCCTCTGGCTGGCCTGCAGCTAGCATGGGTCTCTGGAGCCTCACTGCCTCCGGCTGGCCTGCAGCTAGCATGGGGTCTCTGGAGCCTCACTGCCTCTGGCTGGCCTGCAGCTAGCATGGGTCTCTGGAGCCTCACTGCCTCTGGCTGGCCTGCAGCTAGCATGGGTCTCTGGAGCCTCACTGCCTCCGGCTGGCCTGCAGCTAGCATGGGTCCCTGGAGCCTCACTGCCTCCGGCTGGCCTGCAGCTAGCATGGGTCTCTGGAGCCTCACTGCCTCCGGCTGGCCTGCAGCTAGCATGAGTCTCTGGAGCCTCACTGCCTCTGGCTGGCCTGCAGCTAGCATGAGTCTCTGGAGCCTCACTGCCTCCGGCTGGCCTGCAGCTAGTATGGGGTCTCTGGAGCTTCACTGCCTCCGGCTGGCCTGCAGCTAGCATGGGTCTCTGGAGCTTCACTGCCTCCGGCTGGCCCTGCAGCTAGCATGGGTCTCTGGAAGCCTCACTGTCTCCGGCTGGCCTGCAGCTAGCATGAGTCTCTGGAGCCTCACTGCCTCCGGCTGGCCTGCAGCTAGCATGGGTTCTCTGGAGCCTCACTGCCTCTGGCTGGCCTGCAGCTAGCATGGGTCTCTGGAGCCTCACTGCCTCTGGCTGGCCTGCAGCTAGCATGAGTCTCTGGAGCCTCACTGCCTCCGGCTGGCCTGCAGCTAGCATGGGTCTCTGGAGCACCACTGCCTCCGGCTGGCCTGCAGGCTAGCATGGGTCTCTGGAGCCCCGCTCGCCAGCCCCGCTCACCAGCCATGTGCTTCTGCGGCAGTTTAGCCTCCCACTGTTTTTATTATCTGTTTCTTTAATCACAGTCCCTGCACCAGCATACAGATTTATCTCTCCTATCCTCTTCTCCTCACTTCCTGCTTCTCTCCCTCCACATCTCAATTTCATCCCTCGTTGGAAGGGGGGGGGTGTCACTGCGGAATCTCCCCCACCCCCTTTGCCTGACACCCTAAAGGATTCCCGCTCAGTGTGCCACCACACACACACACACACACACACACACACACACACACCCACACACACACACACACACACACACACACACACATGCACATCCTACTCCTACTCCAAATAGTGCTCCTTCGACCATGCATGTATTTTTAGCGGCGAGACCTACACCCTTTGGGTTTCCATTTTAGGTCATGTCTAAAACCTTGCCTGAAAAAGGGATCATCGGAGAGAAAGGCCACCTTGTTAGTAAGAGGCAGTGGGAGAAAGAGAGAGAGAAGAGAGAGAGAGAGAGAGAGACTGGAAATCTTAAGCCACAGTGCAGTCTTGTCTTTGTAGAGCAATTTTCTCCATGTTTATGTTTCTTAACAGACTAGTGAGTCAGACTAGCTAGCAAGACAGGGGACCCCCCCTCCAAAACACACACACACACACACACACACACACACACACACACACACACACACACACACACACACACCACACACACACACACACACACACACACA
Source organism: Synaphobranchus kaupii (assembly GCA_029718625.1). Taxonomy (NCBI): domain Eukaryota; kingdom Metazoa; phylum Chordata; class Actinopteri; order Anguilliformes; family Synaphobranchidae; genus Synaphobranchus; species Synaphobranchus kaupii. Next base: position 14,289,441 of record CM056377.1, on the reverse strand, counting down.
CATCCCCCCAGACTGCCTGTCTCCATGTCGACCTCACAGCGACTCCTGCAGGATCCCGTTCTATCAATCCATTCAGTGGGCTGTGAAACACAATGCAGCTCACACTTTTTCTCCCGCCTGTTTGCACTGAGTTTGCTCAGTGAACCGTGCCTCTCGGGCCACCGCAGGAGGGAACAGCCCTACAAACGACAGTGTCCCCAGCATCACTCACTCACTGCCCCCCAGAGTAATCAAAGTAAAACCGTTTCACCACTAGATGGCGCTCACACCAGCAGCCCCTGAAACGTGCCTGTGCAATTAGCAGTTTGCACACAACAAAAAATGTGTTGTGTATGTGTGTGCAATGGCTTTGAAACATCGGAGGGAATTGGTGAGTCAGCTCCCACAGCACTTACAGGTATATTATTTATTGTTATTGTTCTGCAGGAATCAGTCATGGGGCCCTGTGCACTGTGCATGAAATTCAAATGTACTATGTCCTGCTTACACAACCAAATACTTAAATTGCGTGCGTATGTGTGTGTATACACACACCACACACACACACACACACACACACACACTTACTTCTTGTTAGTTTATCGTTCTCTTTCTGTCCCATCTGTCATCACTAGGCAGGGCTTTATAGTGTTTCAGTGAATGTCAGACAAGACAGGAAGCAGTCTGACATCTGATGATCTGGCTATAACCATCCCTGCTGCATGCCAGAGCCTGTACACTACAACTAGAGCCTCCTGCAGAGACTATACTAATGCAGCTCTCTCTCTCTCTCTCTCGCTCCGGGGTGGGGGGGGTGGGGGGTTGCCTGAGGTATTTTCTTGATATTTTACCATGATTTGTGTTACATTTGATTTGTGTTCCATTGTTTGCATCAGCTGAACACCATGCCTGCTCGGTTGTTTTTCGGGTAAGCTGAGGTGAATTGCCTGGTTTGTGTCTGTTGGGGGTGGCATTTGCTGTGTTCTCTGTCAGCCTGGGGTGAACTGACTGTGGAGAGGTAAAGTCCCTGTGTTTACCCCCACATCATACATTCCAAATTTAGCCAGATTTTTTTTAAAGGGCATTGATTGGGGGGGGGGTTATTGATCTCCACTCTAATATTCATACCCAGAGACAAAAGAGCCACCTGTAGCTTTTGCCTGTAAGTGAGAGCGGGATAAATCATGCCTTACACCACTCTACTCGTATCCCATAATCCCATCATTGTCTTTGAGGCTCGGCATTGCTATTGGCCGACTCTTTTGTGTGATTGCCCCCGTTCATATATTTATTTATGTCCAAATAGCCAATAGGTGGCTTGGATGGGAATGGCAAGGGATACCGGAGATCCTGAGATGAACTTTTCAACTCCCCTGTGGAGATATTATTATTTTTTATTTCAGACTACCTCCCAGCCCCGCCCCCCGCCCCCCCCCCCCCCCTCCTCTTTTCACTGAGAGATGTGCATTTTGTCGACTGCAGCTCCCGTAAGTGGAGCTCTCGACTGCGCCTGAACCTTCTTACCGATAGTCCCAGAAACCTCTCCCTCACGGTGCTCACGCCGGCGTCTGCTCTGCTCTGAGTCCTCTTCAGAAAGGTGGCACGTCCATAGCACGTTAATAGCATGTTGATAGCACATTCATAGCACGTTGATAGCACTTTCATAGCACGTTGATAGCACGTCGATAGCACGTTGATAGCATGTTGATAGCACATTCATAGCACGTTGATAGCATGTTCATAGCATGTTGATAGCACGGGGGAACTCTAACACGTTCAGCCTCTGTTACTGTCTTCACACAAGCAGTAGCGCTGTTCACAGATTAACAGCAGCAGGTCCTCGTAAAACTCACCCCAAACCACACCCAAAAACCAAAATTCCAAACCCAACAAACCCATAAATCCGAGAAACACTACCATTCAGCTTGTTCTAAGCACCGTGGGTCAGGCCGGGTCTACATGCCTAACATATTTTGCTTTACGTTATTCCCATTTTTTCGCCTCTGCACTGAAAGCTGCAGTCTTTTCAAATACACAGATGTGCAGACCGGTGAAGAATTCCAGGAATGCTTCTTGGCTGTGTGTGTGTGCGTGTGTGTGTGTGTGGGTCCGTGCGTGATTGTGTGTGTGTGGGCCCGTGTGTGATTGTGTGTGTGTGGGTGCGTGCGTGCTTACGTGTATGTGTGTGAGTGCGTGCGTGTTTGTGGGATTGTGTGTGTATGTGTGTGTGTGAGTGCGTTTGTGTTTGTGGGATTGTGTGTGTATGTGTGTGTGTGAGTGCGTGCGTGTTTGTGTGATTGTGTGTGTATGTGATTAACCTTCCACTCTAAAGCGGTACTGACATCCTTCCACATGACTGTGCCATCTACTGTAAACACTATACTGAACCCCACAAGTCACCATGGCTACAACCCCCCCCCCCCCCCCACCAACACACACAACACACCCACCAGACATAAACTGTCTGGAGGCCCTAAGAGGAGGTTTACAAAACATATTGTATCTATATATCTATAGTGTAGTTCTCTATTAACTTTATATATACGTATTGTATTTTATGTATCTATATTTTATACATATTTTATTACGTGTGCACATGTGTGTGCATTATTACGAGGACTAGTGTGTACAATCTGAAACTGCCCAATTTAAGAAGCAAGTTGGGGAAGAATGGAATAATATCCCAAATGTAATTAAATCAGCCCCTGAATAGTTTTAAGAAACAGTTGAAAAATTGGCTCCCGAGTAATATATTAGGGAATTTATTATTTCAGGAAAACTGTTAATGTTGAAAATGCGTTGTGTATGTGTGATTTTATAATGTAATGAGTAGCCTACGTGCCACACTTTTTTCCAGCCTGCCTCCTAGCCAAGTCTTCAGGACGCAATGGAAATAAGTTATTGCGATATCCTGATAGATTAAGTACCATATGCATATTTGTGCATTGTGTCCTTCTTCTTCTTCTTCTTCTTCTTCTACTTCTTCTTATTCTTTTTCTTCTTCTTCTTATTCTTCTTCTTCTTTTTCTTCTTCTTCTTCATAATAATAATAATAATGTATTTGTATAGCACAGTTCATAACATAACTTTCAGGCCAAAGTACAACAGTGGAAAATGCAGTGAAGAGGCTGCTCTATGTCCCCCTGCCCTGCTGCTTCAGCCCTGTGGAACAGCCAACAGAAGCCAAACCTGGAATGTGCTATTAGTGTCCCTGAATGGTGACATTCATCTCCCACTGGACTGGCCTGGGGGGTGGGGGTGTGTTTGGGCTCGAGGGCAGAGGACACAAAATTAAGTGCATTTGCTTGACCTTTGACCCTCACTGAACAGCCAAAAATAGCCAATGCTGTGTGTCTGCCCATTGGCGTTACGCAGGGACCGCATGTACCAAATATGGTCAAACAATACCCAGCCAATCCTACACTGCGTTGATTAGATGACCTCTGAACACTCGAATGGTCAACATTGTGAGTGTCCCCTCATTGGTCACATGATTACTAAGGTTACTTTAGGTTTTTGGGAACATAAAATGTGAGTGAAATATGACCCCATAAAAGTCCCATAAAATAACTTGCAGAGTGAAAAAAAAACGTTAAAAAAAAAAAATGTATTCATGTGTCTGTAAGCCTATATTAGTGTATGGACTAATGTAAATGTCTCTGTATAGCCTACATATATGTTAGGGTATGTGTGTTTATGTGTAAGTCTACATTAGTGTGTGTTTATGAGTATAGTATAATAATGCATGTGTCTGTAAGCCTATATTAGTGTATGGACTAGTGTAAATGTCTCCGTGTAGCCCACATCTATGTTAGGGTATGTGTGTTTATGTGTAAGTCTACATTAGTGTGTGTTTATGAGTATATAATAATGCATGTGTCTGTAAGCCTATATTAGTGTATGGACTAGTGTAAATGTCTCCGTGTAGCCCACATCTATGTTAAGGTATGTATGTTTATGTGTAAGTCTACATTAGTGTGTGTTTATGAGTATATAATAATGCATGTGTCTGTAAGCCTATATTAGTGTATGGACTAGTGTAAATGTCTCTGTATAGCCTACATCTATGTTAGGGTATGTGTGTTTATGTGTAAGTCTACATTAGTGTGTGTTTATGAGTATATAATAATGCATGTGTTGTGTGTGGGTTTACACACGAGTCCTTGGGGCGTGACGCTCCATGTGAGGGTTACTGTGGCAACCCTGCCTTTGTGTGCTGCGGTCAGGGGCCCGCTGTGAGCGGGACCAGCGGAGTTTTGACATCACCCTCGCCTGCCTTGTGGAGACACGCGGATCACCATGGCAACGTCCCCAGCACGGCCCCGGGCCTGCGGAGAGGCAGAGCGCACCGCTACGCCGGCGCCCTCCATTACCCCGCCTACTTCCCACAAACACCACAAACAGAGCGGCGTTATCGTCATGATAACCGCAATGATTACGCCAATTATCATTATCATTGTTTTACCATTCATTTTCATCATTATCCTCCTGGGACCCGTGAGAAGAATAAAACTCTTTTCATTTTTTTTTTACATAATGCAAGGGCCTGGAATGACAAAATGTGTTGCAGTGAAAATATTTTACTTTTATTGAATGCCCTTTTTTAACATAGGTTTCTGCATAGTATAATATAGTAGATCAGAAAATACATGGAATGCAGTATTTCTCAGAGTAGTGACCAAAATGCCGGCTACAACACTGACAGAGTTGCGCAGCACCGGATGGTTAAAGGATCACGTCTCGGGGCAGGGCACTGCTGTTGCTGTAAAGCCATATGCCTAGACTGCTTTAGGCTACGGTTACGCCCGTCACTCCATGCGACTTCTGGAATCGGAATTCCAACATCCGATCGCGTCAGGCCAGATTTGAGCTGCGTCCGCATTTGGCGGGTCGATGCGAGCTCTGTGATCAGATCGCAGTTTGCATTTCGTGATCCTGAGCAATATTCAAATAATAAATGAAACAACAGGAAATGACATTCCTGGAAAATGTGGCGTGCTTCTTTTCATTGTGTTCGCATGGCGGAGTGGCGGTAGGACCTGCACACAGCACGCACTGATGAGGAGGTTCGCAGGGCGTAGTGGAGGTAGGACCTGCACACGGCACGCACTGATGAGCAGGCAGCAGCGGAAGCGTGCTACTAATGCGAGCATTGCTCTGGTGGAACCATATTGTGCATAATTTCACGGATTCCGGCTGGGTTCTCAATTTCCATATGCGAAAGCACACCTTCAACTACATTTGTGAACAGCTGGAGCCTTGCCTTTACCGTCAATATACTAATGTCCATGCGCCGTAGGCTATCTGTGCACAAAGGAGTGGCTGTTGCGCTGTAGTGGTTTGCCACAGGGTGATGGTACTCTGCCGTTGCTCATTTGTTTGGGGTGAGCAGAGTTTCAGTGGGACATATATAGTCCATGGGAGGCCTTGAGTGAGTAGGCCTGGAGTAAAACATGGGTGTGATCATGGACGTTTTTCCGGAAAATGCGTTTTGAGATGTCTGATTACGTCCAGACTACAAGCAATTCCGATCTCAAAATGTAGCCTACTAGGCCACCTAGCCAAGTGGATTGGCAAAACCGATCTCAATGCAAACAAAATCCTATTTGTGCACGCCTAGACCTGTAAAATAAATAAGAAATCAATAAATAAATGCAAGTCATGTAAATCACTGCTAAAGGACATATGCAAAGAGCAAAAAATCTATAAATGAATGAGGTATGGTAATGCACTATTTTTTTTTTCCACAGCCGAGATGAAATAGACCATCTGTTGCCATGAGTGGTGGGTGAGCAGAGTTTTTCGCGTCATTACCCTATTTGGTTGACGGGGCGTCAAACGCAGTCAGTTTCCTCCAGAGACGCGGGGGGACAAGGAACATGTCCTTTCTTGGTTATGAGAGATTAGAAACATGACCCCAGCTCACAAACAAACCCCAGCCATCGCCATCTCCGACGAAAGATTACAGGCCTCTCCGCGTGCCACATAACTCACTATAACGCTGGGAGCAGCAGAGAAGAATTCCAGGCAAGAGGGAATTAATCAATAAACAAACAAATAAATAATACATTCATTTTTTAAGCCCATTTCTATCTTTAAAAAAAATCGTTTTTTTAAATAATAGGCACTTCTCCAACCCCCCCCCCCCCCCCCCCCCCCCTCCCCCAACACACACACTTTGGAGGGCTACTTAGTTCTTTATTAACATAAAGCATAATTTATATTTCCTATGCCCATGCCATGATGCTTATATGAGGTTACTTTTCTAGCTCGTGTTTGTAGGCTACATATTAACTGTTTATGCATCAGCGCATTAACAAAATGGCCTCAGATTAGCCACCTTGCTAATGGATGCTGTAGCACAGTGGGGCCCCTGCATCGCCCCCACATCACATTCAGGCATTCGTAAGCTCGCTGCATTAACGACGGGGTTACGGAGCACGGCGCATTTCCCTCCCGTTCTTTAATGCTAATGCACTTAATGACAACAAGAGCGATAGCACCGCCGAGATCGCCGCATGAAATTTTAATTGGACCGAGCGCTGTGGCGCGCACAGCGCATCCCTCACACGCTAGCGAGAGGTTATTTGGCCTACGCGGCTGATTAGGGCGCCTTGCTTTCGTTAGGGCTGGTTTCTCGCGGCTCTCGTACCAGGGTGCCTGACGTTTGATTATAACAGAAGAAATCCATTTGGTCGTCGGTAATCAGTTACAACGCAGCTCATCGGAAAGCTTCCACGTTTCCACAGCCTCAGTAAAGTCAAGGTGAGAATCACACTGATATAACGTACTGGCTTCATACGGTATTTCACCAAGCGACTCTGCAATTTAGGCCCGAAACATATCTTACGTACAGTAAATACGCGAATGTGGACGCTTCAAACTACGCAAAGTCCATTTCACGCGATGTTGCGTTCTAAACTGTGTCACTTAACACACCAGAAATTTGGGGAGGATCTCAGAGATCACTGAAAAGATGGAGGTTTTCCGGAAAATTTCATTTTGCCAAAATTTGTTGAACATTTGATTCGACTGTAGCTAGCCTACGGACTAGTGACATGTCCTCAGGTAATCTGTTAAATCCGATAAACAACAGTCGGTTATGTGGTTATTTTTTCCAGATTATTTGTTGAAAATATGCTTCTTTCTTATGTTTGACCACAAAATTCACCACCATGCTTGGTAGGCTGTTGTAGGCCATTTCCGAACTGGTCAAGTGAGATATATCGAAGTACAAAGTAAAAATCTGAGTTCACAAGTAGTATTTACGACATGAAAGCTGATGTGAAGGGTATTTCCAAGTTGGAAGCTAGTAGTTACCATCTCTCCCATATGGCAGCATTGCAAAACAAACACAACACGTTTCAGTCCACCGAGATTTCCATTAGCTCTTGATGTACAAACTTTAATTTGAAAGGCATTTTTGGCACACATTTTTAGTGATGGAACTGTATTATGTTTCTAAAAGTGGGCGTGTCCTGACGGTGCAGTGTCATGTTTCCAATAGTGGTCATGGCCCTGCTATGCCAGTAATCGGAACCTGACAGTACGGTGTCTTGTTTCCAATAGTGGGCATGGCCTTGTTATGCGTGTGCGGACATGGCACAGTAGAGTCATGTGTCCGGTGGTCTTGCCTTTGTGGCAGTGTGATAAAGGAGTGTGACTCACCATGCGGGAGGCTACGCTGCTGAGCGTTTCCCAATATTACCCATCCAGTAAATCAAATAATCTTTGAATTTCTCAGAAAGCACTCGTCACAATTAACAGTGATGTCAACCTTGCCGACTGAAAAGCACCAAGGAGAGCAATGACAAATGTGGGGGGTAGAGTCATTTTTTCATTTTTATCAACACATTTATAATCGTTCTCAATTTTTGTAAAGAACGGTAAAATAGCATCATCATTCATTAGGAGTTGTGTATACTGACATTTCAGTAGTCTCACTGCATAAGGAGACATTAAAACCAGGCTGGGAATGTCACTGATTCTTCTTTCACAACAGCCTCTTTGGCACCAAGTCTGATGCCACGGAAACGTGCTTGACGGACAGGAGCTTGCCTCGGCTGTCCGTGGGAAAAGGCTCAGTTCCGCTTGGAATTCTGCCTGTGAGCGGTCTCACAGCGGAGTGCGCAGTTGTTGTGGAGACCCAGTGTGTGTGTGTGTGTGTGTTTGTATATCCCTTGAATTTAATTGAGGGGCTCCACGGTGGGAGTGCTTCACGAGAGCCAATCAGATAGCCGGACGCCCCGCCCCCTTGTCTAACTGAGGGCTCCAACAGTCCAGCAATAATTAGATTACACAACGCTTTCCCAAAACCCACAAACATGGAAATCAGTTCACATCCCAAAACACAAAACACTCTTTTTTTCCGATGTGGGCATGGCAGGGAGGGGGGAGGGGGGTAATTGAGGCCTGCAGTTGATCCCCCTGTTGTGAGAACAAGTTCCCCCCCCCCCCAAACACAGTCAAAGAGCATGCAGCAGAAGGAACAGCACTGTTCACACTACATAATGTCACAGATTGACTGCTAAAGGGTAACACAGACTGCTCCTCAGGACGGCTGACCTGGACGCCAAAAGCCAAGGAGCTCCCCCTGCCAACCACTACTCTTACAACAGCCTGGGGTGGCTTTCCTCATTCCGATGTGTCTTCAGAATTCACGACACATTTCACGATCTCTTCGAGTTACGAGCTTAGAGTATATATAATGGGTTACGAGCACTTTCGGGAAAGCGTCGTGAACGGCAAGTATATCCTCACGACACGTTTCACGACATACTTTTCGCTACGACGTGCTTTGGGAAAGCCACCCCGGGGCAGTACACCCTAATGTGCGTCTCTAGCCCCTGCTCCACGTCACACGGTTACCTACATCTCCCCGCTGCAGGTCTCCTTGTTGGCTCATTGACACGCTTTTCTTGGGTAGCTTACAGTATTTAGCCTACAGGCTACTGTGCAACAGGGATATGAAACAGGGTTGGACTGTAATTCACGCTTTCCACATGGAGTAGAGAGGAAAGCCTCTCTACATCGGGACAGCAGCGTTTCGGAGGTGAGTCATCCGCGCAGGTGACCTGAGCTCCCCTGCACTCCCCCTCAAATCCCGCCTGCCTGCTCCTCCCCCACCATCCCAAGGGAAACATCCACCTCAAAAATACAAAAAGCCTCCCCGATGGATATCCCGTATCCCAGCTGTGAAAAACAGCCTGGATGGCCTGGCCTTCTCCTGTGGTTAATTAGCAGAGGCGTGCACACATAAGGAGAGCAGAGGAGGAATGACCTGTAGGCTAGTGCCTCAACACATCCCAGAGAGCCACCTGTAGGCTAGCACCTCAGCACATCCTGGAGAACCGTATGTAGGCTAGCACCTCAACACATCCTCGGAGAACCATCTGTAGGCTAGGACTTCAACACATCCGTAGAGAACCACCTGTAGGCTAGTGCCTCAACACATCCTGGAGAACCATCTGTAGGCTAGCACCTCAATACATCCTGGAGAACCATCTGTAGGCTAGCACCTCAATACATCCTCGGAGAACCACCTGTAGGCTAGCACCTCGACACATCCTCGGAGAACTACCTGTAGGCTAGCACCTCAACACATCCTTTGAGAACCATCTGTAGGCTAGCACCTCAACACATCCGCGGAAAACCATCTGTAGGCTAGCACCTCAACACATCCGCGGAAAACCATCTGTAGGCTAGCACCTCAATATCTCTGGAGGTCGACCACGCTTGCAATGCCAGGTGATCTGAGGTTACCGTAGCTAGTTGCTCTCATAGGCAAAACCCTCACCAAGAGGGTTCGCATTTCTACCCAGGGGGAAGCTGGGACTATAACTGACGCTTTCCACATGGAGTAGAGAGGAAAGCCTCTCTACATCGGGACAGCAGCGTATCGCAGGTAAGTCATCCGTGCAGGTGACCTGAGCTCCCCTGCACTCCCCCTCAAATCCCGCCTGCCTGCTCCTCCCCCACCATCCCAAGGGAAACATCCACCTCAAAAATACAAAAAGCCTCCCCGATGGATATCGCGTATCCCAGCTGTGAAAAACAGCCTGGATGGCCTGGCCTTCTCCTGTGGTTAATTAGCAGAGGCGTGCACACATAAGGAGAGCAGAGGAGGAATGACCTGTAGGCTAGTGCCTCAAAACATCCTGGAGAACCATCTGTAGGCTAGCACCTCAACACATCCGCGGAGAACCATCTGTAGGCTAGCACCTCAACACATCCGCGGAAAACCAGCTGTAGGCTAGCACCTCAACACATCCGCAGAGAACCATCTGTAGGCTAGCACCTCAACACATCCGCAGAGAACCATCTGTAGGCTAGGACCTCAACACATCCGCGGAAAACCAGCTGTAGGCTAGCACCTCAATATCTCTGGAGGTTGACCACGCTTGCAATGCCAGGTGATCTGAGGTTACCGTAGCTAGTTGCTCTCATAGGCAAAACCCTCACCAAGAGGGTTCACATTTCTACCCAGGGGGAAGCCGGGACAACTGACAGGGGGGTCCTAAATATGAGGTCCCGCTACAGTGAAGTGTGAGAACACGGGAGAACTCAAAGGGGAAAAAGACAATGAAGGAAATGGTTGCATCTGCCCTAGGGCAAAAAGGGCACTTGGCATGCTCAGTGGTGCAGGATACAGCGGGCAGAGTCAGGTACTGTCACCTGCTCTAGATTTGCCCCTTACCTGCTCATTATTAGTGTGAACTAATAGAGATATACACCAGCATAACTAGCTGTCTACTGGCTTCAAAATCCAGAAGGCAAACTGATGGTGTGTCAGCAAAATGCTGTAGAACAACAAAGTTGCCACCTGTTCCGTTAGGCTAAAAAGAATATTCTGCCCATAGCGGATTGGGTGAGCGTGGAAAAGGACGTGTGGTGTGTGTGCACATGTGAGCCCATTTTCACTTTGCATTGTACCCATAGAGAAACCATAATGTGAGTAAAAGTAGCCCAGCTTGGCTGAACAGGGTTAAGAGGGAGGAGGAGGAGGAGAAGGAGGAGGGTGTCACCAGTGGGCGACTGGTTTAACAGTTCAGTTTGAAGCCACATCTACACCTCATACATCTGTCCCTTTGCAACCCAGTAAGTTTGGGAGAGATCTATGAATCCTTATCGGACATTGCAACACTGTTTCCCCTCAACTAAAAAAGAGCAAGTCATCAACCACTGTACACCCTAGCATGACGAGCCTGGGGTTTATTATACAGTGCAGTCCAAAGTATTTGGACAGGGACACATTCTTTTGTAGTTTTGGCTCTGTATCGTGATCCTGTGAGGCTCTTTGATACCTCACACCCTTGATGACTGTTTAGCCAACCATGTGTTCCATAGTATTCCAGTGTAATCTACAGGTTAGTCTAGTGCCCCCACCCAATTCCCATGGAAATCCATTCAAATGCAGAGAGGTTATAGTATTGCTTGTAATCAGAGCCGGATCTAGGCATAGGCAAACTAGGCAGCTGCCTGGGGTCTAATTGCCACAGAGGGGCCCAGAAAGAGGGGTAAAAAAAGACTTTAGGCCTTTAAAAAATATATTAAAAATTATATTAAATTATAAAATAATTTTGGATAAAAAATATATAAAAATCTAATCTAAAACTTTTATTTCGATCAATGAAGGTTTTATTTAAAAAATCATGCACAACGTAGCCTAGCCAGATATTTTCTCATATAGGGGGAGGGTCTCTGCTCTGGTCGAGCTACACACATTGAAATGTGCACGAAAAAGTCTTTCAAGTTTGCTGCAGGTCATGCTCGCTACGTTAGAAGTGCTAGCTCTTCTTTTTTTTTGCATTTTAATACACCCGAAAGCATTGCTGCAAAGATAGGCCTAACGGAAGAAAAAAAAGGACAGAGTGGTTTTTCAAAAGTTCGGGCTCTGGTCCGGCATCAAAATCAACACAAAGCCAGTCCCAATCACCGGCTGCAGAATCAGCACCTGAGGCTGATGAGCCTATCGCTGTCTCTGATTCTAATCGGCACGGTGACATTGGTCCTTAGCAGCAGGGAAGCAGGGGAAGAAGACACCTACGGAAACAGAACAGGCCAGAGAACGTCAACCAAACGTTTTTTTCACACAACCTCTCGACCCAGACAGGGTGATAGGATGCTATTCACCCGACTTTGCAAAGTGATAAAATTGACGACAAAATGCCCGACTTCTTTGCATCAAACAAACCCTGTCAAAATATTGGTGATCACTGAGAAAATACAGACACACTCTGAAAACAATTGTCTGCCAAGTGCAATCTATCCATTTAATCTGAACCTGCTTGTAAGAGTACCTGAAAATAAGATATTTTTTGACGTTGTTGGGTCACAGACATCAGGAAGTGATGGCATGCAAAGGATATGCAACCAAATATTAAATATGATAACTTTATTTAAGTTTATGTTAATTTGTCCAATTACTTTTGGTCCCCTAAAAAGGGGGTGGGGTGCTATGTATAAAAAGGGTGATAATTGCTACACAGTTCACCCGATATGGATGTTAACACCCTCAAATTAAAGCTGAAAGTTTGCATTTTAACCTCATAGTCACTGTTCCATTTAATTCCAACGTGCTGGAGTATGGTAACCTGGTTAATGGGATGATGTGGTCAGACCAAGCTGGAAAGTCCAGACTCGAGCGTTAGCCAGGGCAGGAGTACAGAGCCAAAACAACCAAAAAATGTGTCACTGTCCAAATACTTTTGGACTGCACTGTATATGTTATTATATACCTGGACTGCACTGTATATAATCCACCTGGTGGTTTTATTTGGAAAGGTGATACTGTAAGAGCTATTCTAATCTTGCTGAGGCAACAAAAAAAAAAAATAAGGCTTGAAATGTCCGCGTTTCTGTAAGAATTGTGAGAACAGAACATTACATTATTTTTAGATCGCTATTAGCCTATCGGAACGCAACAGTGTGATACAATGCTGGTACACTGTGTTACCGGCGTCTGTCTGTTTTAGCATTGCTCTTCAGCCTGACACCCTTATTCTGCGTTACTGGTTGTTCTCAGACCGTGTTCCAGTTCCTCCTGTGATATGGGTTTAATGCATCTCGCCAAGATGACCTTGCAACTCACTCTGAATACAAGCATCTGTCAAATAAATAAATATATAAGTAGCACAAACTCAGCCCTCCGTCTTCACCCCTACAGAGCCTGTGACTGAGTGAGGGAGAGTGGACAGATGAGGGAGAGAGAGAGGGGGAGAGAGAGAAAGAGAAAGAAGCAGACAGGGTGGTAAGGAGAGGTAAGCGACAGGGCAGAGATAAATATAAAGAGAGAGGGAGGAGGAAGAAAGAGAGAGACAGGACCCAGGAAAAATGGGGGACCGGGAGGGGGCGGGGGGAGACAGAGATTTAGCTGCAGTTCCATCCATGTCCAGCAGGGGCCCCCCTGGAGCTCTGCGGTGCTGGCTTGGGAGGGCGTGGCTCCCTATTCAGGTCAATGAGTTCCTTGTGGTGATGAACGGAGCAGCTCTTCCAGATCCACACAGGCGCTCTCTCTGTGTGCCCCTGCTCAATACGCTCATTATAAACATGAGCTCTGTTTACCCTGCAGAGCGCCGCGTTTAATAAAATCACCACCCATCTGCAATACAATTCAGAGAGAGGGCAGTGGGGGCCAAGCATGTAAATGCTTCATTATGCTGTCAGAAAGTATCACTCATTCTAAAGACTGCGCACACACACACACACATACACACACACACACAGACACAGAAATGTGTGTGTATACAGTATATATATATATATGAAATAATAAATATATTTGTATTCACACTTCACACGTGCAGACACACGCAGATATACGTATGTATATATTTGATATTTGTGTGTGTGTGTGTGTGTGTGTGTGTGTGTGTACACGCAAACACACACACACGCCGTAGAGAGACAGCAGATTCCCAGTGAGCAGAGACTGAGGACCGATGACGAGCAGGAGGCCGGAGGCGAGCGGTGTGCTTCTGTGAGGGAGTGCGACCTGCGTCTCCCCGCTCGCCTAACGACTCATGTCTGATGAAAGGTGTTCCTCATTCCACATGCAGACCACCACCCAGACTCCTCCCAGAGAAGTGGGGGGGCACATTCCACATGCAGACCACCACCCAGACTCCGCCCAGAGAAGTGGGGGGGGGGGGGGGCACATTCCACATGCAGACCACCACACAGACCCAGCCCAGAGGAGTGGGGGGGGGGGGGGGGTAGCGCCTCTGCCTCACTGTGTGTGTCTCCGCGTGTCTGTGTGTTACATTAATAAAGCGTCGCGTCGCTCTGCTGCAGCATCACGAGCCAGGTGAAACGAGGTCACAATGGTACTATTTCAACACTCCACAGCTGGATTCTACAGACACCTCACACTACTACAGCACTACACATACAGCACTCTGATCCTATCATACACACACTACTACAGAACTACACATACAGCACTCTGATCCTATCATACACACACTACTACAGAACTACACATACAGCACTCTGATCCTATCATACACACACTACTACAGAACTACACATACAGCACTCTGATCCTATCATACACACACTACTACAGAACTACACATACAGCACTCTGATCCTATCATACACACACTACTACAGCACTACACATACAGCACTCTGATCCTATCATACACACACTACTACAGAACTACACATACAGCACTCTGATCCTATCATACACACACTACTACAGCACTACACATACAGCACTCTGATCCTATCATACACACACTACTACAGAACTACACATACAGCACTCTGATCCTATCATACACACACTACTACAGAACTACACATACAGCACTCTGATCCTATCATACACACACTACTACAGAACTACACATACAGCACTCTGATCCTATCATACACACACTACTACAGAACTACACATACAGCACTCTGATCCTATCATACACACACTACTACAGAACTACACATACAGCACTCTGATCCTATCATACACACACTACTACAGCACTACACACACAGCACTCTGATCCTATAATACACACACTACTACAGAACTACACATACAGCACTCTGATTCTATCATACACACACTACTACAGAACTACACATACAGCACTCTGATCCTATCATACACACACTACTACAGAACTACACATACAGCACTCTGATCCTATCATACACACACTACTACAGAACTACACATACAGCACTCTGATCCTATCATACACACACTACTACAGAACTACACATACAGCACTCTGATCCTATAATACACACACTACTACAGCACTACACACACAGCACTCTGATCCTATAATACACACACTACTACAGCACTACACACACAGCACTCTGATCCTATCATACACACACTACTACAGCACTACACACACAGCACTCTGATCCTATAATACACACACTACTACAGCACTACACATACAGCACTCTGATCCTATCATACACACACTACTACAGCACTACACACACAGCACTCTGATCCTATAATACACACACTACTACAGAACTACACATACAGCACTCTGATTCTATCATACACACACTACTACAGAACTACACATACAGCACTCTGATCCTATCATACACACACTACTACAGAACTACACATAGAGCACTCTGATCCTATAATATACACACTACTACAGCACTACACACACAGCACTCTGATCCTATAATACACACACTACTACAGCACTACACATACAGCACTCTTATCCTGTCATACACACACTACTACAGAACTACACATACAGCACTCTGATCCTATAATACACACACTACTACAGAACTACACATACAGCACTCTGATTCTATAATACACACACTACTACAGAACTACACATACAGCACTCTGATCCTATCATACACACACTACTACAGAACTACACATACAGCACTCTGATCCTATAATACACACACTACTACAGAACTACACATACAGCACTCTGATCCTATAATACATACACTACTACAGAACTACACATACAGCACTCTGATTCTATAATACACACACTACTACAGAACTACACATACAGCACTCTGATCCTATCATACACACACTACTACAGAACTACACATACAGCACTCTGATCCTATAATACACACACTACTACAGAACTACACATACAGCACTCTGATTCTATAATACACACACTACTACAGAACTACACATACAGCACTCTGATCCTATCATACACACACTACTACAGCACTACACATACAGCACTCTGATCCTATAATACACACACTACTACAGAACTACACATACAGCACTCTGATCCTATAATACATACACTACTACAGAACTACACATACAGCACTCTGATCCTATAATACACACACTACTACAGCACTACACATACAGCACTCTGATCCTATCATACACACACTACTACAGAACTACACACACATCACTATGATCCTATAATACACACACTACTACAGAACTACACATACAGCACTCTGATCCTATCATACACACACTACTACAGAACTACACACACATCACTCTGATCCTATAATAAACACACTACTACAACACTACATATACAGCACTCTGATCCTATAATACACACACTACTACAGAACTACACATACAGCACTCTGATCCTATCATACACACACTACTACAGAACTACACACACATCACTCTGATCTTATAATACACACACTACTACAGCACTACACACACAGCACTCTGATCCTATAATACACACACTACTACAGCACTACACACACAGCACTCTGATCCTATAATACACACACTACTACAGCACTACACATACAGCACTCTGATCCTATAATACACACACTACAACAACACTACACATACAGCACTCTGAACCTATAATACACACACTACTACAGAACTACACACACAGCACTCTGATCCTATAATACACACACTACTACAGAACTACACATACAGCACTCTGATCCTATCATACACACACTACTACAGAACTACACACACAGCACTCTGATCCTGTAATACACACACTACTACAGAACTACACATACAGCACTCTGGTCCTATCTTACACACACTACTACAGAACTACACATACAGCACTCTGATCCTATAATACACACACTACTACAGCACTACACACACAGCACTCTGATCCTATAATACACACACTACTTCAGAACTACACATACAGCACTCTGATCCTATAATACACACACTACTACAGAACTACACGTACAGCACTCTGATCCTATAATACACACACTACTACAACACTACACACACAGCACTCTGATCCTATAATACACACACTACTACAGCACTACACACACAGCACTCTGATCCTATAATACACACACTACTTCAGAACTACACATACAGCACTCTGATCCTATAATACACACACTACTACAGAACTACACATACAGCACTCTGATCCTATAATACACACACTACTACAACACTACACACACAGCACTCTGATCCTATAATACACACACTACTACAGCACTACACACACAGAACTCTGATCCTATAATATACACACTACTACAGAACTACACATACAGCACTCTGATCCTATAATACACACACTACTACAGCACTACACACACATCACTCTGATCCTATAATACACACACTACTACAGCACTACACATACAGCACTCTGATCCTATAATACACACACTACTACAGAACTACACATACAGCACTCTGATCCTATAATACGCACACTACTACAGCACTACACATACAGCACTCTGATCCTATAATATACACACTACTACAGCACTACACACACAGCACTCTGATCCTATCATACACACACTACTACAGAACTACACACACAGCACTCTGATCCTATCATACACACACTACTACAGAACTACACATACAGCACTCTGATCCTATAATACACACACTACTACAGCACTACACACACAGCACTCTGATCCTATAATACACACACTACTACAGCACTACACATACAGCACTCTGATCCTATAATACACACACTACTACAGAACTACACACACAGCACTCTGATCCTATAATATACACACTACTACAGAACTACACATACAGCACTCTGATCCTATAATACACACACTACTACAGCACTACACACACAGCACTCTGATCCTATAATACACACACTACTACAGAACTACACACACAACACTCTGATCCTATAATACACACACTACTACTACAGCACTACACATACAGCACTCTGATCCTATAATACACACACTACTACAGCACTACACATACAGCACTCTGATCCTATCTTACACACACTACTACAGAACTACACATACAGCACTCTGATCCTATAATACACACACTACTACAGAACTACACATACAGCACTCTGATCCTATAATACACACACTACTACAGCACTACACATACAGCACTCTGATCCTATAATACACACACTACTACAGCACTACAGACACAGCACTCTGATCCTATAATACACACACTACTACAGAACTACACATACAGCACTCTGATCCTATAATACACACACTACTACAGCACTACACACACACACACACACACACACACAGCACTCTGACCCTATAATATACACACTACTACAGCACTACACACACAGCACTCTGATCCTATAATACACACACTACTACAGCACTACACACACAGCACTCTGATCCTATAATACACACACTACTACAGCACTACACATACAGCACTCTGATCCTATAATACACACACTACAACAACACTACACATACAGCACTCTGAACCTATAATACACACACTACTACAGAACTACACACACAGCACTCTGATCCTATAATACACACACTACTACAGAACTACACATACAGCACTCTGATCCTATCATACACACACTACTACAGAACTACACACACAGCACTCTGATCCTGTAATACACACACTACTACAGAACTACACATACAGCACTCTGGTCCTATCTTACACACACTACTACAGAACTACACATACAGCACTCTGATCCTATAATACACACACTACTACAGCACTACACACACAGCACTCTGATCCTATAATACACACACTACTTCAGAACTACACATACAGCACTCTGATCCTATAATACACACACTACTACAGAACTACACATACAGCACTCTGATCCTATAATACACACACTACTACAACACTACACACACAGCACTCTGATCCTATAATACACACACTACTACAGCACTACACACACAGCACTCTGATCCTATAATACACACACTACTTCAGAACTACACATACAGCACTCTGATCCTATAATACACACACTACTACAGAACTACACATACAGCACTCTGATCCTATAATACACACACTACTACAACACTACACACACAGCACTCTGATCCTATAATACACACACTACTACAGCACTACACACACAGAACTCTGATCCTATAATATACACACTACAACAGAACTACACATACAGCACTCTGATCCTATAATACACACACTACTACAGCACTACACACACATCACTCTGATCCTATAATACACACACTACTAGAGAACTACACATACAGCACTCTGATCCTATAATATACACACTACTACAGAACTACACATACAGCACTCTGATCCTATAATACACACACTACTACAGCACTACACACACATCACTCTGATCCTATAATACACACACTACTACAGCACTACACATACAGCACTCTGATCCTATAATACACACACTACTACAGAACTACACATACAGCACTCTGATCCTATAATACGCACACTACTACAGCACTACACATACAGCACTCTGATCCTATAATATACACACTACTACAGCACTACACACACAGCACTCTGATCCTATCATACACACACTACTACAGAACTACACACACAGCACTCTGATCCTATCATACACACACTACTACAGAACTACACATACAGCACTCTGATCCTATAATACACACACTACTACAGCACTACACACACAGCACTCTGATCCTATAATACACACACTACTACAGCACTACACATACAGCACTCTGATCCTATAATACACACACTACTACAGAACTACACACACAGCACTCTGATCCTATAATATACACACTACTACAGAACTACACATACAGCACTCTGATCCTATAATACACACACTACTACAGCACTACACACACAGCACTCTGATCCTATAATACACACACTACTACAGAACTACACACACAACACTCTGATCCTATAATACACACACTACTACTACAGCACTACACATACAGCACTCTGATCCTATAATACACACACTACTACAGCACTACACATACAGCACTCTGATCCTATCTTACACACACTACTACAGAACTACACATACAGCACTCTGATCCTATAATACACACACTACTACAGAACTACACATACAGCACTCTGATCCTATAATACACACACTACTACAGCACTACACATACAGCACTCTGATCCTATAATACACACACTACTACAGCACTACACACACAGCACTCTGATCCTATAATACACACACTACTACAGAACTACACATACAGCACTCTGATCCTATAATACACACACTACTACAGCACTACACATACAGCACTCTGATCCTATAATACACACACTACTACAGCACTACACACACAGCACTCTGATCCTATAATACACACACTACTACAGCACTACACACACAGCACTCTGATCCTATAATACACACACTACTACAACACTACACACACAGCACTCTGATCCTATAATACACACACTACTACAGAACTACACATACAGCACTCTGATCCTATAATACACACACTACTACAGAACTACACATACAGCACTCTGATCCTATAATACATACACTACTACAGAACTACACATACAGCACTCTGATCCTATAATACACACACTACTACAGAACTACACATACAGCACTCTGATCCTATAATACACACACTACTACAGCACTACACACACACACACACACACACACACACACAGCACTCTGACCCTATAATATACACACTACTACAGCACTACACACACACGCAGCACTCTGATCCTATAATATACACCCTCCTACAGCACTACACACACACAGCGCTCTGACCCTATAATATACACACTACTACAATCCTACACACACAGCACTCTGATGCACTCTGCCGCTACGCACACCCCACTCCTCCTACGGTACACAAAACCTACAATCATACAGACACAACCAGTTCAGTCCGATTGACAGTTTTGAAAGCACCAATCAGCCTGTAACTAATTTTTAAGTGCACTAGAACAGACTAAATTTACTACTATAAGTGCAACTGGACACACAAAGTGTACTGCTTTTAAATGCATCTCCGCTGGCCATTCAGGTTGACATTTCATCTATAATTTCGCTAGAACACCTCCAAATGAGGGGAAAGGGGTTTTATTTTTCAGTTTAAAACAGGTTTTGTTTTTGATACATATTCTTCAGCAGCTGAAAATTTGCACAGGACGCAGATTAAAACGTATTTCCACCACTATTATTCATAGTTTCATCAATGTTAAATCCAGGTTAAACCTCATTTTTGCAAGCTTTATCGACAACGATTGCCCACAGACGATCATTTATACTTATGCAAATAACTAAGTTATGTTGTTTTTTTTTTGTCCCACCACTAAATTTACTTTATGTTTTTATTTACTTGAAATGCACTTTCATTTGAATCAAGTGCACAATAATATTTCCATAACAATGCTGTCTGGCTTAGTATTTGATAATATTACATAACAAACCAATACACGTGTGACATTGAGTTCTTCAGTATAAATAATATAATAAAAATTATAATAATATAAATAAAATCAATTATGATAATGATAATTTAAAAAAATAAATAATAATATTTTAGGCTTGAAGCTTTGCTCTTTATAAAATTCCCACTTTGCAGGAAGTAAACACACATCTCACACATTTAAAAGACACTTCAGTCCACATTTCCTAAAGGTTTCAGAAAAACCAACATCTCTACCAATTTCATTGGTCAAGACAGTAGCTTGTGTGGCCAAAAAACTTTCATGTGTGCTAAAAGCTTTAGTAAATCTGGCCTTTAGGGAGCTTCTGTGTGAGAACAAAAATTCAAGGAAAATAACTGGTTGGACATAGAATAAGAATTTTTAAATATTGAAAATGCATGAACTACCGCAGCAAACAGTTACAAATATTCCAGCTCTGGAGAGGTAAATTCCTGATTCCAGAAAATAAATTAACCTTTAACCTGTGAAAAAAGGTGAACATTAGTCACAGATTTAAAATTCTGCAACTTCAAGCAGGCTCCTGCCCTCAAAAAGCAGGCAACACAATGGCATGTGCTTGAGGCTGTTCTCAACCTTGACTTCGCCTGAGTATTGAACTGCCTATTTCTGAGCACACGCTTACCTTTATGGGTAACTCACCCCCTGTGTGTCATTGACAAGTATGTGTGATTTCTGAATTCACTCTGCATTTCGCTTTTTAGGGCAGTTGTATGAAGCTGATATAAATTACCTTGGGATTAATGGCAGAGATTACAGGCTAAAAACAGATTGCAGATTGATCAATAGAACTCACTCAGTAGGTCAAAGTATTGACTGATTTCAGTCTTTAGGCTTTTTCCATGCTAACGGCGGTGGTGCTAACAGCGGTATTAAATGTGTCGCGATTCGATTTTTGACCATTCACAGTCTTTTCCCCTAAAAAACAAAGGAAAAGAAAGGGTCCGACGGAGATCGGCGTGACAACTCCACCCAGACGGGGGTGAGACGTACCGCAGAGATGCAGCGGCTTCTCCGCTACACCTGCGCTAGCGCTCCACCTCTCTACGACCTCTGACAGACCCCCCCCAATACAGAGAAAGGCCCACTGAGAGGCCGGCGGGCGGACCGACGGGGGCGACCGCAAACAGCGGCAGCGCTGTCTGCGAGGCCGGGACGGGGACGGAGGGCGCGTGACGGATGAAGGGGTCTCCTTTTCCAAACCTGAGCGGGCCGGGAAGGGAGAATGGCCTCTTGTTCCTTGGCAGCGCAGGCCAGACTTCTTGGCTCCGGTGAGTTGGGCTGGCGTCAGCCTCCATTGGTGGGATTTGCTCTTTAAAAAGCACGCCGTGTGAAAAGTTTGGTTAAATAACTAGACACCCCCCCCCCCCCCCCCCCTACAGTTGATGTCATCATGGCTCCCGAACAGAAACCCTTGTTTTGTCTGGAAGGTAAGAAGATTTACTGGAACTTTAAGTAAACTGTACTGCCTTTATTTCTCCAACTCTGTCCCCTCCCACCTCAACTGCTCTGTATCTCTCTCTGCCTTTAACTCAATTCATTACATTTCAATGGTGCTTTACTGGCAGGGGGAAAACGGCACAACTGCCAAACCAGTTGAATCCAGTATAAAGTGCTGTGAAGTACATACACATATACAAACTGCCTT